>CM044104.1:4531354-4669923 GCA_024174645.1 Lemna minuta | reverse complement strand
TCTCGATTCGTTAGTGTCTCCAAGTCAAAGCCCACATACACAATAGTGACATGAATCGATGTGATTGACAAGTAGGTATAATAGCATAAGGGATTCATACAGATCAATTCAATGAACTCTTTCTCCAAAGAGCATCCACTATCTATCCTTAGTGTCACCACACAAATGACTATAGAATCAGCCATACTCATCATATGAGTCATATTAGATAGTGCTATTCTTTCTAGATTTGATGTCCTTCTCAAATATCCCACGAATATGAATGTTTAGAACATATGTTTAAAGACTTGTGATCATTGCATATACTCATGGACTTCATTGAAAATATCACACAAGAATAACAATGAACATATTTCATTTTAATGAACATAAACAAGATACATGGAAGTATGATTGGCTAATAGGCCACATAATATCTAGCAATAAATGTATGGATTTTCTTGTTATGAGATGTGAAGCAGTGATTTTGTGATTTTCCTTGATGAAATTAAGATGGAATCAGAAGTGAAACAAGGTGAAGAGAATTAGGGAGATGAATTGAAGTGAGAAATTTGAGAAATAAATATTTTTAAAATAAGACTCCAAGATAAATCCACGGAATAAAAAAATCACTCAATTTGGATTAGGATTCATGGAGAAATTAAGGAGAAAAATGAGGAGAGAAAATACAATTTCTAAGAGAGAGAAAATAACTAAATTTAATAAATTTAAACTAGTTTATGCATCCAAATCAAACTCTAATTTTATAGGACAAAAGATTGGAAAGAGAACACATATTCTAACCCCAAATCGCGCTTCAAATGATCCAATTCATTTCCAGATCAAGGATTTTCATTCAGTGTTTTAGAAATAAAAAATTTGGAGTTTCAAAGAAATCTTCCTTCTCCCTCAAATAAATCTTCATTTCAAGTACTCCCTGGAAGCAAAAATAAGTCTAGAAGAAGAAGAGACCAAGAGATTCAAGGATTATGCTGTCCAAAAGTTTGATTGACGAAAAAAATCTAAGAATACTTTATAATGTCGGGGTATAAATAGATTATAGATTGGGCGTTGGCCGTCGGATCACCTTCTCTTCTTTAATCATTGGCTGTGATTAAACTTCAGGAGATAAATCGCCATTGTTAATTCGTGGCCATTAGTTTCTTAATGGAGCATCCAGATCATGCCACATCATTGTGTGTATACGAATCACCGTGAAATGCTTGCCGTTTGATATTTAATAGACACCCCTAATGCTACCATGCATCGCTCAGAGGAGTCCATTAAGCAAATTGAATATGGACTATTATAACTCCTTTGATGGACGGCTCAAATTCGTCTCCTTTTATACAATGAGTCGTCGACAAATTACAATGTGCCACCTACCCAACTTGAGTATGTGAAAATTAACACCTCTTATTAAATCATGAAATCCGATGCCTCTCGTTGTACCATGTTACCTATATCGTAAAAATAGAAAGATAGTCCCACAAAGAAAAATGCATGGCAATTTTAGTATGTAAATACTCATGTGAATCCCTGAGTTAAATTATGCCTTGAAAAAGGGCACTTAATACTAATTATGTTCCCACGCATGTGTTACGTGTACGCCATGAAACAAAATGTAAATGCACATCTCACATCATCCGCCACATCATCATGTGTATAAAAACCATTTTTAAATATTTTAAATTTAAAAAATTCATAATAAATCCAAAAATTTTCAAAAAAATCCCTAAAATTTAGGAAATTTGTAAATGTCAAAATACAACTCCTTTTAATCTGGTTTTTTTATCATAAATTAAATAATTTATTAGCCTAAAAATTTTAATTTATGAAATAACAAGAGAATAAATTTGTATCGCAAAAATACACTCATTTTCTTCAGAAAAATAAAACAAGAAAAATAAATGTGTATAAAAATATTTTCTCTTATTATTTACGAATAAAAATGAGAATAATCTACTCTAACATTTCTACTTTAAATTATGCATGATTATCCCTTAAAATATTGTATTCTGATTTTATAATTTAAATTGAATAGAATGATGAATATGCACTCAAAGTATAATAACATGCATATGAATATAATTTTATGTCTTAATTTGCATTAATAATCATGTAAATATAAGTATAAGTTGCATGTCATCAAAAGGCTTTAGACATATCCTTAAGCTTCAGTAGCCAATCAAACTCTTGACAAAATGTAAATGGTGCCAAACGATGAAAATAATGTATCATTAATTGAGGCAAAATGGGAAAACTCATCAACTTTGCCAAACTTGTTCCAACATCGGTCTAAGTGGTGACCATACCTCGAGAAATTCTCACATGGAAGGAGGGATTGACCATTGCGTCATCGATTGCATCCCTAGCCATCATGACCCTAGCCATGACCACCATCTACATTGCACCCATTTTCCCCAGAATTAGATGATGGTGCATCATCGAGTGAGAAGATGTAGAAGAGGGAGTTCTTAGTGATGGTGCTTGTGGAGTCCCAAACACCACACGTAGTGTTGTGGAGAATCTAGTGTCGAGAGTCGAAAGATGACTCTCAATTAGAACATGACCTCAGATTTGAGAGTGAATTTAGGTGTCAAGGCGAACTAGAAAAATGGATGTCGATAGTTCCTCACAATAACAACACTGAGATGCAATGTCTATCATATTTGCTGATATAACTCAAGTTGGTTTAGGAATCCATAGAGTAATGCATAATACTCTTGAAGACAACACTCTGACTACTTCACCTTGAATAACTAATCATAACTATGAGACTCTTATCCATATATAGAAGCCCATTTGTTCCATATGACTTTGGTCAAAGTAATGAGCAGTATGGGCTCATTCATAAAAGGAACATCCATCTTCAGCAACCATGTAGCAACAACTTGATCCTTAATGAACCACACCATAGGGCTAAGATAGCCAAAGGGAGAAGGCTCATTTGTAAGAAAGAAGAAATGACAATGTATATAAAAATAAAAGAAATGTAGTTTCTCCCTTTGAATATAGGGCATGGACTTTGAAGATGATGGATGAACGCATTCATCCCAAAAGGTGCAATAGGCAAAAATTATTGAGCAATTGAAAGAGAAACAAGAGTTAGTTGTAATGTTGACATAGGAGCAATAGTTGGATGTATGGTTGAAGCGAGAGCAATAACCACTTGCACTACCTAGTGTGGGGTATCCACAAGGCAATAGGGAAAAAAAGGCTATTGTAATCTTTTCGCTCACCATAGTCTCAAGATATAGATGAAATAGGGTTTTAATGTATCGTAGTCATAAAGGCATGTGTGAATTGGAATCAACTAGTGTATTGATGGTGGTCGATAGCGGTTGATGGTTGCAGACTGCCAATAAGATATGCAATGATTGGAGTGATATTTTTGGGACAAGTAGCTAGATGGCAATTAGATCATTGGCTACAAAGGAGAGTGCAATCATTGGTGGCACCAATTGATGACTGCCAATAGGCTAACTACAAGGTCGTCTAGGGCATTGGTTGAAAAGATGGCAAAACCACTTTAGTAGCATATTGGCTAAAGGGGCTATGACTTTAATGATGGATATTATGTGGCCTATGAGCCAATCACACTTTCATGTATCTCCTTTATGTTCATTGAAATGAAATCTATTCATTATCATTCCTTGTGTGATGTTTACAATGAAGTCCATGATAATATGCAATAACTAAGTGTATTATGATGAGATCATAATACAGTGATCACTAGTCTTTAAATATACGTTCTAAACATTCCTATTGATGGGATATTCAAGAAGGACAACAAATTATTCGGAAAAAAAACAACACTATCTGATCTGATTCATATGATAAGTATGGCTGATCCTGTAGCCATTGGTATGGAGAGACTAAGTATAAATAGTGGGTGCTTTTTAGAGGATGAGTCCACTCAATTCATTCGTATGAATCCCCAAATAGAATTATACCTAACTGTCAATCAAGTTTATTCATGTCCCGGTTGTGTATGTGGTCCTTTGACTTGAGACACTAAAGACATCTTGTGGATGGATGACTATGTTTTCATTATGACTTACAAATCCGTAGCCATGGGATCTCTAAAATATCATGTATTAGATATGACATGAATTCCTTAAAGATGATTGTATGGTCAAGATGGAAGCATCCACCCTCAATATTTAAGGAGATTGACTCAAGGAATGAAATGCAATGAAATCCTTGGCGAAGGTAGTGGAAATATTAGAGGAGTTCCCAATAATTTCCTACATGCATCAGTACTAGATTAAGTAAATAATTAGGGTTTGAAAGATGAAGGACTATACATATATAGTAACCAATGATGGAAAGGTTTTGTAAGAGAGTTCTTATATACTCCATATCTCCTAGAGTACATGGTGTAGCTTAACACCCAATAGGCTAGCAACTCAACCTATCAATTGGGTTAAATCAATCCTTGACTAATTAGTCTATATGTTGATGTGGATAATTAATTAAGGTTGACTGATGAGATGTTACTGAGCCTATAGACTAGTGAGATATATGAACCTAGAAGGTTATTCACATAAAGTCTATGGATGTTAGTGGATGTAGACATAATTATGAGGGTTTTTATGAAAAATCCACATACCAAATGTCTATAAATAGGGGGATAACAACCACAACTCAAGGTGCCCATACAAGTCTTGTGAGAATTCTCTCCTACCTTCTCTTTCTCTCTAGGTGACGAGCTTTGAAGAGGAGATTCAACTATCTAGAGACCGTGTGGACACCACTAGAGGTTAGACACTTGAATAGTTTCAAGAACTCCCTCAAGGAAACCTTGTAAGTATTTTTTCTCATACATACTATATGATAGGATTATTTGTTCTTGGTGCCTCAGTGTTTTGAATATCTGATTTACTGTATTCTGCTGCATTCAATCAATACCCTTGCTTTCGGTACAAGCCGGCAAGGGTGTTCAATCAACATTTATATTCTGCTGCATTCAATCATCAAATCCCAACATTTGGTAGCCTTCAACAATCTATAAAGGGTGTTTCTAGAGCTAGGCAAGATTGGCAGCTATAGGCCTTGACAAGAATCCGGTCGATTAGTGCTCTTGTAGTTCACAATTATGGCTAGCTAGAGGAGCTTGTTGTTGGGTCAACTTGGGCGCCAACTAGGGTGAGGGCACTCCGACTATAGAACCTCAAGTAGAATCTAGCTTTTCTAACATGCATTTAGTACTCCACAAGCTCATGATTCTTTAATGTTTTCAGGTATAATTTGCATTAGTATAGCACATCTTATCATGTCTTGATAAAATTTCTGCATTCATCATATTCTCTCGCTCGTAAGGTTATTTTGCAACAAATTAGGGTTAATATGATGCATGATTGATTTTGGAATTTTTTTAAAAGCCAATGACGAAAGGATTTAATGTTGTCGTTGAAAAAAAAATTCTAAACTCACGATGATTGAAAAATCTGAAATCAAGTACATCGATGAGATCAAGTCGAACCACAGAGAGTACGGTTAACTTTTACTGAAAGAGTTGGTCAAACTTGAGTCTAATTAGGGGTTTAAGAAATGAAAATGATAAATTATCAATTAAAATAGTACTAATATATGGAAGAAGATATTTTAAGAACTTTGAAAAATATATGGAGAAGAAATCAAAACTCAAGGTCAAAGCATTCACTTTGACCAGACTTTGACTTTCTATAAAATCATAGAGGAAAAGCTGAGAAAATAGTACAAAATTTATATTTTCACAAACTAGTAAGAAAGATGAGAATTTTGATATAAAAATCATGATTTTTGGAGAAGAATTGACTTTACTGTGATTTTTCCAATATCAACAAACAAAAAATCACCGAAATAGAGTATTCGGTCAAAATCCTCAAATTGACTGGTCAAATAATAGCCAAATCTAGAATATCACCTATGAATAGAAAGCTTACGATCAGAGGATTCCAAAGAAACCAAAATTAATAATTTCCCTGAAAGTCAATGCCCAAATTCGGATTGATTTTGAATAGTAGTTGGTCAAACAACAAATCCAAGGGTCAAATATCGACGAAAATTTATCAATCAGATATCTACGGAAAGCTGATTAAACAATGAATCAAATGAAACTTAATTTGAATGAATTGGAAATAAGATCAGGGAGAAATCCTTGTTATGAAATCAACAAACATATGCGATGAAATTTGGGCGAAATAACAAATTTTTCAGTTCCTAAACGCTATTACCTATCTAAGTCTAATCTAAACTATCTAAATTGTAAGGATTAAGAAGGAATCACACTACTAACCTGATTGACATGAAGATTGAGCCTCAAATTGCTTTGATTGTTGAAAATTTCTCTGATTCCTTCTTCGTTGTGATTTTGACGTTCAAGGGGTAATTTCCGAATATTTTCTCACAATGATTCATGATTAATTTGCCTCAATCCATGCGCGATTGAGTCTAGAAAGTGTTGAGCTCAAAGTCTTCATGTTTTTAAGCCCAAAAAATTTACTATTTATACTCGAGAAAACTAAGTCCGGATAGAGATACTAAAGGCGTATAGCTTTCTAGGTCAATCCACAAGGATTCTAGGGCACGAAAATATCAATAACAGGAGTAGAGATGAGGGTAATGATGAAAGATTGGTGGTCAACTCTTCGAGTTGACTGTGGGAGAAAGGAATTTTAATGGATGATTGATAACATGCATTTACAACTTAAATTCTTATCCTAGTTAACTCATATTCATGCTTATTTTATGTGAATATGATGCATGTTATCATACTTTTTAGGAATTTTCTCCATTGGTATGTCATTTCACTAAAGTCGATATTTATTCATAAATTAGGGATAATTTCATGCTTAATAGATGATTAATCTTTTGTTAAGTTTAAATTAATATAAGTTAATCCCTTTTATTGAATGATTTTGACTTAAGTACATTTTTTGAAGGATAATTTCAAGATGAATTCATGATTTAGAATATTTAATAAGAAATGAGTTAAGTAATTTCTAATTCATGTTAATTTCTTCCTTAAAAATATATTTTAAATGACATGATGTTAAAAAGGAAGAAATTTGTGATCCAATGGAGAAAAGTTGGATTTAAAAGGAGTTGTATATTTAAAGTTATGAATTTCTGAAGTTTATGCCTTTTCTGATTTTTATTTTCTTTTTAAATGCATTTTTTAAAGTAATTTCTTTATTAAAATTGCGAAAAAAGGGTTACTAACTTGCAGGTGATGATGTGGCGAGCTGACGTGGCACGCGGGACCACCGCGCAGATGTGACGCGACGCTGAGGCCACGTGGCAAGGCCGCGCGTGGCCCACACAAGGCGAACAGGGCGCGGACACGTGGCAAGAGGCCATGCATGTCCACGCAGGTCCACGTTGACGCCCGTGTGGGGTGCCACGTGGCAGGTGGGGGTCGGCACGTGAAGGGCCCACGGGTTAGTGGGCCCTGGTAAGATAGTGGGGGTGGTAACGCGAAAGCGTTATAGCGCCCCACATTTTATACTTACCATTCTCTTCTTTTTATTTCGTGTGGGACTATGTTCCCACGGAATCTTCTTTTGGCAGGTGACGTGGCCGCATCGCACGCATCGAATCCAAGCAAGAACCTTCGATCGCGTGGACCCGAGTTCACGCGATCATCCATCAACACACGTGCGCAAAAAGAAGAAATAAGTGATTTGATGGAGAGCTTACCTGATGACACGTGGAGGCGCCAGGAGCGTCCGATCCTCGTCGCGATTTCATTGGGCTTCATCGAACGTGGCTTCATCGGACGGTCACGATCCTTCACGATTTCACGATCGGGGAGCACGGCGTGGACACACGGTGACCGTCTAATCTCCATTGGACGGACGACCCAAGCGAGATGGCCACAATGATCCTTGATCAATCCTGACGGTTCGATCTTCTTCTCACCTTGGACGGCTCGGGATCACGCGATCTCCATCAGACGGCTACGACGATCTGCGATCCTCCTCTCACCTGGGCGAGGCGTGGAACGCTTTGGACCGTCCGATCTCCATCGGACAAGCGACGCTAGCAGATGACGGCGGAAAGCAAGACCCGATCGCGACGCGATCGCGGTCCGATCGCGACGCGATAGTGGCCCTATCGCTGTGCGATCGTGGCCACGATCAAGCGCGATCATGGCCCGTTCCATCGCGGAATCAAGGGTACACTTATTCCAAATTCATCGGACGGCATGGATCGAGGTTTAACCACGATCCTGGCTCACGATCGCGGCTCGATCGTGGCCTGATCGCTATGCGATCGTGGCCCGATCGCCCCACAATCGAGGCTTTTCCACCCCTAAATCAAGCCCGATTCATGGCTGGATTGAAGCCACGACGCCGCCCAATGGAAACCGCTCCCACGACGCATCCAATCCGCAGCCACGACCGCGTCAATTGCCCATGATTTTGGGCCAAAATCCTCTTTAAAAACCGATGTATTTCTCCCTTGTTCTTCAACTTTTCATCGATTCGTGAAGGGAATTAAGCGAATTTCGAGGAAGATCTCTAGTTCATCGTGATCCCCCCTGCGTTTAGACTCAATTGCGACGCAATTGGAGCGGGATTAATCGCAAATTTCTCCTTGATTTCATCAAATTTTCTCCTTGAATTCCAAACGTCCATGAGGAAGAATCTGAGCAAATTCGCTTCAATCCACGAGAATTGAAGCCCCATTCTTGCGACAATCAGGTTAGTAGTGATATTTGATCGATCATTAGGAGGTAATTTGAGTTTTAATTAGATTTAGAAGTTTAATTTTGCAAATCAGTTCTTAGTGTTCTTCATTTTCCCCAAATTTTAGTCCGAAAAATGATGATTTTTAAAATAGGATATATCTTTGATTATAATTCCAAATCACTTGATTTTGGTTTCATTGGATTCCTCTTTTCATCAAGGGTTTTTGTAAAGAAAAACTCGATTCTTCGTGGATAGTAAATTCGTCAAATTCCGAGTTCATTTGACCCTCCAATTTGACGTTTGTCCAAGGCCTATTCATCTTTCATCAGAAGTCAAACATTGGCTTTCGGGGTCAATTACTTTTTATTTACCAATCAGAACTCAATAATTTCGGTCTTTTTAGATTTCTCTGGTTCTTAGCTTTCCATTGACATATAAATTGAAAGATTTGGATTTCATTTGACCGGTCAATTTGAAGATTTCCTTTGAGGTGTTCATTTCGGGGATTTTTTAATATTTGATTTTTAATAATTCATAGTAAATCCATTTCTTATTGAAAAATCACAAATTATATATCAATAAATTTCATTTCTTTCTAGTTTCCAAATATCTAATTTTCGTAATCTTGTGACTCTGTTTGATTATCTGATTTTATAGAACACTTACTTTTGGTCAAAGTCAATGCTTTGACTTTGACTTTTCTCTATCAAACCCGAGAATTAAATTCTTAAAACTTCTTATTTAGCTTATTTATATCATTTCCACTCATTACTTCTTTTTTTTACTTATTTAAAACCCCTTTTAATTCTAAGTTTGACCAAGTCAACTCTGCAATTAAAGTCAACCGTGCTCTCTGTGGATCGACCCGATACTTACACATTACTTGATTTTATATCTTATCTTTGTGAGTTCTGTTTTATAAATTTTGTTTGACCAACGTTTTTGTATTTTTACGACGCACGAAAACGATCTTTCAATGATTTAAGTGAACCTACAGATAAAAAGATCCTAAATTTAGAGTTCAGAAAAGTATTAGATTGAATAACTAAGGAAATCTAAACCATGTAGAAAGAAGAGAAGTAAGAGGGAGAGGGAATTGGAGAGAATAAAGAGCAAGAGAGGGGATGGTTTTTTAGGGGAAGTAAATAAAGAGAAAGAGTGATAACGGAGATGAAGAGAAAGGGAATAGATACAAGAGAGAAGTTGGAGTGAATGAGATAGGGAGTTCGAGAGAGGGAGTTCGAGAGAGGGCTAGCTCTAAAATAAGGGAGAGAGAGAGAGAGAGATACAAGAGAGAGAGGGAAATTTAGAATGAAATGATGGGAAGAAAATAATGAGAGAGACTGAAATTAGGGGAAGAAATGAGGGAAGCGAGATTAGGAGAGAGAGAGAAAGAGGGAGCGAAATTAGCATGATAAAGAGAGAGAATAGAGAGAGAGAGAGAGAGAAAAATTTCTGGAAAATAGGAGAGGAGCGGGATATAGCTAGGTTGTGGAAGACACGAAGACAAGAGAGATTTAGAGGGAGAGAGGACACGTTGGAAAGGGACGGAATTGATAGGAGGAAGATCATAAGAGAGAAATGAGATTGAGAGAGAGAGGGGAAGATAGCGATGAGGAAAGAGAGAGGTTGTAGGAAAGATACGTAACGGGAGTGAACAAAATGGAAAACGGAAAAAAGAATAAAACGGAAGACGTGAAGAAAGGAGGGTAGGTGAGAGAGAAGACGTGAGGAAGTGAGCGAGATCGTGTGAGAGAGAGAGAAAGAAAAACTGAGGGGAGAGAGAAGAAAAATGGTTGTGAGAAAGAGACAGAGCGGAAGAACGGGAAGGAAGAGTAACAAAATCGGAAAAAAGAGAGAGAGAGTGATGCAGGACGCGGTGGTGAAAACCCTCGTGCCTGATCGATGAATCTAAGGTTGACTAAGGATAGCCGGTCAAACCTAACCTCCGGATAGACGAGTCCTACACCCTAAAAATGACCTCTAGCCTAACCCTAGGTGCAGGCAAGCGTGCCGATCAACAGAGTCGACTCCGGGTGACCCGGGGAAACTCGCGATGATGGATAGGGTGAGATCCTCTCGATCCATGTCCGGAGGCGTGGAGTGGCTCGTCGTGGGATAGCCGAAGCTGCAGCTCACGCTCAGTGTCGGACCTGACGTACGCGTGAGGGTTCTCGAACCTATATCCGTACTACCCTACCTACATCGTCCGACGACGGTGGAGGCGAGTAAAGGAAATGCTTCAAAAAGTAATTTAACCTTAATATGAAGGGTTGAAGCTAACCTGCGGGGCGGGGTGCCCAGTGGGTCGTGGCGTAGTGGAGAGTCGGCTCGGTAGTGTCGACCGGAGAAGGGGAGACGATGGCTCGTTGTCGATCTTGTAAGCGGGCGTGCAGATTCCAACCTGCGAGGCGCGGGCCTAGTCGGTCGTGACGAGGATGGTCATTCGTATGTGGCACGAACGGTCGGCAGAAAGTGCGCTGGATCGGTCGAGGGCGAGTAGGGTAGATGGCGAGCCGCGAGTGAGACGTTGGCGCTTGGTTACGACTGACCAAGGTGGGTGTGGATGGGCAGGGCGCACGGTCAACTAGGCTCGAACGATGAAGTAGCAGTGAAGGGTGCGAACACTAATGGTGGAGGTTGAGCGCAGGAAGTTGGCGTTGACCTGACACCCTATGGAGGTAGAACGGCCGACGGGTGACGGAAGGTAGGCACGCGCTGACTTAGTCTGATGTGACGGCTGGGACGAGGTGAAGGAGTCAGTCAAGTGGAAGATGGAAAATGTGTGGAAAACCACGAATCCGGGGAGGAGATCGCTAGTTCGGTGGGCAATCGCGGTCAGTAGTGGCAGGGCAATGGGAGAATTGCCACGAAACCTGTCAAGGAATTTCGAGAGACGAAATTTCTGGATGAAAGTCGGGAGAATTTCAGTGCGATGGGAAACTTGGGGGGGAAAGAGGGTAGAGGCGGGGAGTGGGGATCGGCAGGTGAAGGAGGCGTGACCGACAGGATGGAGGTGGGGAAAATGGTGGGCGTGCCTTCGCGAATCTGGGAACATCTGTCGTATTTTGAAGTCGGAAATCGGGGAGTCGCGATAATTGATTTCGGGATCTCTAACTTGAAGTCCAGCTGAGGGCGTCGATCCCGACACTGGCGACGGGTAAAGACAGAGGGGCAAATGGATCGAGGTAGGACGTTGGTGGGGGGCGTTGATCGGCGGGTTGCAAGAATTAGGCGCCGGTGCGGGAGCCAGGTGGGTAACGGGGAGGGTGTGGTCGCAGTCACGGAATTTGCGGAATTTGATGATGAAGGAAAGGGCGCGAGAGAGAGGGAGATGGGCAATGGCAGTGGAGCGTGAATTAATTTCGCGAAGACGAAATCGGAACTGCAAATCCGGGGGAGGTTGGCGGGGAGCGGGGAGGAAGAGGGTGACGGCAAGCGCAGGGGTTAAGGGCGAAGGTAGGGACCTTGGTAATTCGCGCGACGGAAGTTGCCGAGCAATGGGTGAGAAGTGGACGAGAAATCCGGTTGAGCGTGACGACGGGATTGGGGAAGTGCCGCGTGGGGAAGGTGGGAATTGCGGAATGATCGTGAGGGAGTTTCGATCCGCGAAATTCGCGGGGGAGAGAGAGAAGTCGAGGGAATGGAGGGGAGGCGACCGTCGGGATTTGGTGGGAGGGATTGGGACGGGACTACGCACGGAGGAGAAGCAGTCGGAGGGCAGATGGCAGGGGAGAGAGAAGGAGAGAGGATCGGGAGGAAATTCAGGGGAGGTTGTGCAGGGGGGAAGCGCTGGACGGGGTGGCGAGGAGGGGAAAACTTCTGCGTCACGGGAATTGGGGGAGGGATCGGAAATGGCGGGGCAGGGGAAATTCGAGAGGATCGTCGGGCGTAGGTGAAGAGGACGAGGGAATTCCGGGGGTTTTCGGGTAGGTGGCCGGGGGTTGCAGGAGGGTGTGCGGGAGGGGTTTCGAGAGGTTTGGTGGTCCGCCGGAGAGAGAAGTTCTCAAGCGCAGGGATGGTGGGGTGAGGCGGAGTCGGGAACTGAGGAGGTGTGCAGGTGAACGGTGGTGGTGAAGGGGTTGTTCGGGATGAGAGAAATCGAGACGATGTGACGGGGATGCAGGAATCGCAGGAGGGGAAAGTGGACAGGACGGCGGATGCGTCGGAGAGGGGAGGTGGAGATTTCGGTGGTGCGCAGGGGGAGGACGCGGAAGATGTGTGAGGGGAAGTTCTTGCACGAAGCGGTGGAGATGGTGGAGGAACTGTAGAGGAGATGCAGCAGGGAGCAGCGCGAACGGTGGATGGAGGCGGAGAGGATGGCGGCACGGCGGTCTGGAGGCGGCGGCGGCGGCGGCATGAGGACGGCGGCGTCGCAATGGCAGCGGAGAAGAACCGTGGCCGGGGCAAGGAGTGGCGGCCGCGGCACGAAGGCGTGCGGCAGCGGCGGCGACGGCGGTTGGACTCCTTTCCCGGCCTTCCTTGAGCAGCCACTTGAGAGGGAGAGCACTCCTTTCTTTCTTCAAATGACGGCTAGGGTTTGTGGGGGGGGTCCCTTCCCCTTTTATAGAGCACATAATGGGCCGAGAGGGGAAAGGGCCCACTTGAGGCCCACAACCCAACACCTAAAAATACTCATAGAAAAATAAAGTCCACAAAGAGCAATGGCTTCACGAATGGGATCCCGAAAAGGGAAGAACCCACCCGAAAGCCTAAAAGGGAGAGGGAAATAAACGAGGACCCGCTTAAACACATGCGGGTCAAAAGTTCTTAATAAATAAATAAAGATAAGTGGATAGATGCGCGCGCGCAAACGGGCTCCTCCGGCGCCGTGGTATTGTGTCTTGGTGGCGACGGGGGTCGTACGCCACCAGAGAGGGAAAGCGAAAGTCAGCGAGAGAGAGAGGATGCGAAAGAAATTAGAGAGGGAAAGAAATTAGAGGAAGGTGACGCTGCAGAAGTGAGTTAACGAGGGAAAAGAGATTATTTTTTACAACCTCTCTCTCTTTTCCGGAACAAGCATTTTCAGGAACAACTATTTCTTATTCTCCGATTATTCTTAATCTCTTTTTGATACATTAATAGTATGCAACATCAAGTCAACAGATAATGGAGGAGATGGTGTATTCAAGAGTTTAATAAAGATAAATAAGAACAATAAATGGGTGGTTATAACTACATTTCATGTTCTTATCTGAATGCAAGAGAATCACGAAGAACTCAAGATTTTCCTCCAAAAATGCTTAATTTCTTCATGTTTAATCCAAAGTTCAAGTTTCGGAAGAGAGAACATTGATTTATAGAAGAATTTATCACGAAATATCCGAGCCGTCCGTATCGTTGAAGAATGCTTGAACGACCACGATGCTGCCACTTCGCTCGCGACAAGTGGACCGCGATCCCAGGATGTGGGCCGGTTTCCTCCTTGATTTTCTTCGTCCAATCTTTATCGGAGCGTCCACAGGCAGTCCCGTGTTACTCCACGATTTTCCGAATGCGAAATTAAATCGCAACCGTTAGATTTTACTAATGCGATCGACGTCTCTGAATTTGTCACGTGCGTTTGATCGCGATCTAGTGGACTGAAATCCACCAGATCAAAGCGTGTGTTTTAGCGCGTTTGATTGGATGCTCCATGATTCGCCACGTCGCCTAAAAAAAGGTGAAACACATTAGTCTCACACAGAAGAAGACAAGGAAAATTTTTCCTATAAAAGGGGAGACTCCATTGTGACTTTGCGTTGCCCAATGGGCCTAATATGTCCCCCCCTGCCTTGTCTCCTTGGCCCACTACACCCGTGGGCCCAATATGCTTAGTCCGACTGATGCTTCACGCCACGTAGGCGCCTGCATGGATTCGTGTTGGCTCACGTGGCGCTGCCACGTGTCCGCATCGTGCCATGTCAGCTCCGTGACGAGACGAAACTGCCACGTCGTCGATTTCACGTGGTAGCGCGTCGAAAATTATTCCAAACTTACCAATTTTAGGAAATTAACTCGAATTGAGGGGTATAATAGTAAATATGGGTCGAATCCATAGGGAATCAAGGAATTTCTTGACGTAATCTTCAAATTTGATCAAATCGGACGAGAAATTGATGGTAGAAATTGGGGAAAGTGGTGTTTTAAGAAAGAAGACTTCAAATCGATTCCATGAAATCAAGAATCATTGAATTTGGATTTGATTTCGCGGAGAAATCGAAATTTGAAGTGGAGAGAAAATTTTCGGCGTGAAAAATCGCGATTTAAGCTAAAATTCGATGAAATTAACTTCTAAATCCTAATCTAAACAGGAATTAAACATTATACGAAGATAATCTAGGAAAAACCGCTCCAACTAAACTCAATTAGCGATTAAAATGAGGCGATTAAACCGATTAATCGCCGAAAACGTGAAGAACGCGAACGTGAGCTTCAAGCTACAATTTCTCCCTCGATTCTCCACCAAATCTTGACTTCAACCCCTCCGTGGACGCATAAATGAAAGAGGAAGAGGATGGAATCAAGAGAAACGAGAAGAATGGTGTCTAGATAGATCAATTGGATTGAAATTCTACTCGGATGCTTACAATCGTCGAAATACATCTTGTTTTATAGTGTTTTTGGGCGTAACCGTCCGATCGAAACGATCGACGGTTACGATAAACGATCCACGATGGACCGTTTTCGAATAAGTCCTGATCGTCCGATCGTGGATGGAGCGCCAGGATGATCCCTCTGATAAGCGTTATAAAAACGCTTGACTTTCGCTCCTTGGATTGTGATCCAACGGCTGAGATGCGATCCGCGCCGATTAATCGCAGCCGTTATAATCCACTGAATTAAAGCACGTGCGATTGATCTTTCGGTGGACCGCGGGCGCACGCGATCGACGCGCGTCGATTCATCGCTCATTTGATCCGGCGCTCCTCGTCGCGCCACGTCACCTGCATCATATGTAAGGCATGTGGATTAGTCCCACACGGAGTTAATTTTAGGAAACCGTCGGGTTTATAATACCCGACGGTTTAATAGGTCGATTACCCCTTCCCATATAGGCAAGGCTGAAGACCCATTTTATATATATAGTAAAGAAATAATCTCTATACTAAATGACGCGTGGGCCCGCGTGGCGCTGCCACGTGGCCCAGAGTGCCACGTCGCATCCACGTGGCCCCGCGCAGATAAAAACCGCTTTTTGCATTTTTTTTAAATCGATTTAAATAGAAAATAAATTCATAAAATTCTAGAAAAAATCCCTAAAAATAGAAAATTCATAACTTTTAATATATAACTCCGAATTAATCCAAATTTCTTTCATTTGATCCGAAATTTAATTATCTATTATTCTAAAAAGTCAAATTTAATAAATAATAAGAGTTAAAATTATTATTTAAAAAATACATTCATTAATTAAGATTTTAAACTTTAGAAAAATGAAATAAATGTTTTAAAAATGATTTCTCTTCTTATTTTAACTTTAAAAACATTTATAATCTCGAGAAAAAGATGGGTTATCAATTTATTAAGCTCTAATTTATCGAAATTAACCCTAAATTAAAGTATTTTGAGATTATAATGACTTTTTCATAGAATAATAGAAAAATACATATTAGTATGATAACATGCATGAAAAATCAATCATTTATGTCTTAATATGAATCAAAAATCATATTTTATCATGTTATCACACCCCCCAACTTAAATTATTGCTAGTCTCTTAGCAATTTACTATATGATCTCCCTAGAAAGTCTTTTCATCCTTTGATCCTACTAGTAAAAAGGTGAAGTGTATAAAGGTATGATCACGTTTTCCTCATAGTGTAGGCCATAATGATCTAGATTCCATCTCTAGGTTGACTTCTTTAGTGCATGTCAGGGTGGTGCTCATCGGCTAATGCTCAAGTCTAATTCTTGATTGTAATCAAGGTGAACATATCTAAGGTATGATGCTATGGTGCTGAAAATAAACTCACTCTCTCATGAGTGGATGTAATTCCTTACCCTCTCCATAAACACATCACTCCTTCCCTCAAATTGGAGGCTACCTAGTACTTAGAATTCCCCTCAACTCGCTTTCCTCCTTGAAAGAGTGCAATTCAAATGGATTCCTATCTTTGGATGCATCGTGTGAGGAGGCTGAAGGAATTAAAAGATACTATTTCTAAGGGTATGACTTGGCTAAAAGCAAATATGCTGATAAAACAAAGTGGATTATAAAATCAAAGAAGGTACCACTTATGATGATTATACTCCCAAGTGAGGTGGATGATGATGGATAGGGTAGATGGTGGAGATGATAGTGGAGGTAGAGATAGAAGATGTTCCCACTTATTTTCCTTCTTGTAACTTCTTATTTCTCTCTTTCTTCTGACTTTGCTCCTCTTTTTTTTCTTATTCATTTTTTTTAAGCATTCCAGAAGACTAGAATGATGATGTGGAGGAGTTTAAGGATTTCTAAAGAGAGTGTGTAGCAAATGAAGTGTAGTGAAGGTATAAGCACATGTGGGAGGAAAAATGGAAGGTGAGATGGATGTGTGGATTCACTTGGGAGTGTTCATCATCAAAAGCGAAGTTTTAAAACAAATTGGTGTTACTACTTGACTACTTTGGAAGAGAAAACTACATGCCTATAAGGAAAAGATAGGTGCTACAAAGATTATGGATCATTGCACTCTTTAAAGGGGAAAGTCTAGCATCGAGAAATTCTTTATACTAAGCAGTTTGGGCTAATAGTAGGTAAAGGGTGGAATTCTTTTCTCTCAAATACTCTCCTCTCCAATCCCATAGCATTTCAACCTCTTGATTACTCTTTTTCCTTGGTGCCTGTTAGATACCCAACCCCAAAGAAGTCAACCACTACTCTAATCCATTGGTCTCTCTAGATCATTTGGCTTTATTACTCAAAATGTAATCATATAGACTATAAGGTCCTCACTTCTACATCTCTAGTAGGTCAGATCTCTAGATGAAAAGACTTCTAAGGTGGGGTGTATTAGATCAAAGATTTTAAAAATAGGAGTTTTTAGAAGGTAGAATTTAAAATTTTCAAAAAATTATAGAGCTTTTTCTAAATCCTCACCCCCCAACTAGAATCTTTCATTGCCCTCAATGAATACTACATGCTCATGTGAAAAACTCATCGAATCATGGCATGAAAACAATAAAAAGTGCGGTGAGATGGGTTTAGAAAAGCTCATTAGTCCGTGATGCTCGTGGGATTTTTCGGTGCAAGTGCGCCCTTTTCCTAATGTAGTTCTCTGACGTCTAAAAAGAAACTGAAATGAAAAACATAAAACTAGAAGGTAAGATAATCTTGGGGTGCCTCCCGAGAGCGCTAAGTTTAACGTCTTCAGCCAGACTAAACAAAATGAAACCTAGACTACTGATGGGTCGAGGGTGATACTGTCACGTCCTCGAGTGCTCGGGAAGATGCAGATTTACCTTATCTGAGGTTAGGTACGGCTTTAGACGATGGCCGTTTACCTTGAATTGTCGACCGGTCTTAGGATCGGAGATGAGTACTGCTCTGCCGTCGAACAATTCCAGAACCATATAGGGACCATCCCATCTGGAGCTCAGCTTTCCAGGGAAGAGTTTGAGGCGGGAACTGTAGAGCCAGACCTTGTCGCCGATCTGGAATGATCGTCGTCGGATGTGTCGGTCGTGGAAGGCCTTGGTCTTCTCTTTGTAGATTTCCGCATTCTCGTACGCGTCGTGCCTCAACTCTTGTAACTCCTGGAGCTGGAGAAGTCGTTCCTTGCCTGCTTCGTCCAGTGCGAGGTTGAGCTTCTTGATGGCCCAGTAGGCTCGATGCTCTAGCTCAACCGGAAGGTGGCAGGCTTTCCCGTATATGAGTCGGAAGGGCGACATCCCGATGGGTGTCTTGTATGCCGTCCGGTATGCCCATAGTGCGTCGGGGAGCTTGTGTGCCCAATCCTTTCCATCTGGACGAATTATTTTTTTAAGTATAGATTTGACTTCTCTATTACTTACTTCTACTTGTCCATTCGCCTGGGGGTGGTATGGCGTGGTGATGCGGTGGTGTACTCCGTATTTCTTCAACAGCGCCCGGAAGTGTGAGTTGTTGAAGTGCGAGCCGCCGTCGCTGATGATGGCTCTCAGACAACTGTATCGGGCGAAGATGCATCGTGTGATGAACTATAGAACCTCCCGATGGTCGTTTGTCCTAGTGGGAATTTCCTCGACCAACTTGGACACATAGTCCACCGCCACCAAGATGTACTCTTTCACGTCAGAAGGTGGGAAATGTCCCATGAAGTCTATCCCCCAAAGGTCGAAGATTTCCACCTCAAGGATCGGCCGCATCGGCATCTCATCTCGCTTGGAGATGTTGATCCCCCCTTGACATTGTATGCATTCCGTGTAGAAACGGTGGGCGTCCTTGAAGATGGATGGTCAGTAGAAGCCGCTCTGTAGGATCTTATCCGCGGTCTTTCATGCCGCGAAGTGTCCTCCGCACGTCGATGAGTGACACATCACCAGAATGTCTCCCTGCTCCTCCTCTGGTACGCATCGTCAGATGATTTGGTCGTATCCTAGGTGGAACAAAAGTGGTTCTTCTCAGAAATAGTACTTGAGCTCGTGGAAGAACTTATCATATTGGTGTCGGTTCCAGTGCTCCGGGATCGATCCAGTGACGATGAAGTTGACGATGTGCGCGTATCAGGGGGCGTGACTCGAGATGGCGAGGAGATGCTCGTCTGGAAATGTGTCTCCGATGTCCTTTCCTCCCGAGATGTGGAGACGCGATAAGTGGTCCACCGAGTTTTCGCTGCCCTTCTTGTGTTTTATCTCCAAGTCAAATTCTTGAAGGAGCAACACCCATCGTATAAGTCTTGGTTTGGCCTCTTTCTTGGAGAGCAAGTATTTCAGGGCCGCATGATCAGTGTAGATGATGATCTTGCTCCCCAAGATATAAGACCAGAACTTCTCGAGAGCGTAGACCACCGCTAGAAGCTCTTTCTCCATAGTTGTGTAATTAATTTGAGCTTGAATTAGGGTCTTACTTGCGTAGCAGATGGCCGTCGGCTTCTTGTCCAGTCGCTGCCCCAAGACTGCTCCCACCGCCTAGTCTGAAGCGTCGCACATAATCTCGAAGGGTAAGTCCCAATAGGACTTTGTAGAATCGGTGCCTCGATTAGTGCTTGCTTCAATGTCTTAAATGCGCGCTTCCCTTCTTCGTCGATGATGAGGGGCTTGGAAACTTTCGCGAAGTCTTGGATGAATCGTCGATAGAAGCCGACGTGCCCGAGAAAGCTCCTTAAATCCTTCACGGTATTTGGGAGCGGGAGGTTTTGGATGACCTCTATCTTGGCCTTATCCACTTCTAAGCCTTTGCCCGAGACAATGTGCCCGAGCACTACTCCCTCTCGTACCATGAAGTGGGATTTCTCCCAGCTAAGTACCAGTCGTTTCCTGACGCATACCTCCAGTATCTTCGTCAGGTGAGCAAGACAAGTTTCGAAGTCATTTACAAAGACGGAGAAATCGTCCATGAAGACTTCTAAACTGTCGCCAAGAAAGTCAGAAAATATCGCCGTCATGCATCGTTGGAAGGTCGCGGGGGCGTTGCACAGTCCGAATGGCATGCGTCTGAAGGCGAAGGTGCCAAAAGGACATGTGAACGTTGTCTTCTCTTGATCATCAGGGTGGATGGCAATTTGATTATAGCCCAAATATCCGTCGAGGAAGTAGAAGTAGTTTGATCCTGCCAGTCGGTCCAGGATCTGGTCAATGAACGGTAGCGGGAAGTGGTCCCTCTTAGTGGCGGAGTTCAGCTTCCGGTAGTTGATGCAGACCCTCCACTTCGTCGGTAGGCGCGTCTGGATTTCCTCGCCTTTCTCGTTCGTCGTGACCGTTACTTCGGCTTTCTTTGGAACAACGTGTACAGGACTCACCCATTGGCTATCGGATATGGGGTAGATAATTTCTGCGTTGAGCCATTTAAGAATTTCTTCTTTTACGGCCTCCCATACCCTTGGGTTGAGTCGTCTCTGGGCCTCCCTGACGGGTCTTGACTCATCCTCTAGGAAGATGCGATGAGTACATAATGAAGGGTCCAGCCCTTTCAGGTCCGTCAGGGTCCATCCGATTGCTTCCTTGTTTTTCCTTAGCACCTCCAGTAGTTGTTCTTAGCACCTCCTTAGCTTCATGTCCAGCTTGGATGAAATAATTACTAGCTTTGCTTTCTCCTCATCAAGGAAGGCATACTTGAGTGTAGACGGGAGAGTTTTGAGCTCCAAAGTTGGCTCGTCCATCGGAAGCTCCTCATATCTTACTTCCTCGTCGATCATCATTACTTCTTCTACGCATTCGTCTATGTCTTGATCATCGGCGAAGTCGATGGCTCCCAAGTCTTCAGATGCTCGTGAAGGGTATTTCATTAGCTTGTTGATGTCGACCTTTACGGTGTGCTCTCCCACTTTGAGAATAACTTCTCCTTCCCCCAGTCGGTTACGGCTTTCGCGGTAGCTAGGAAGGGTCGTCCTAATATGATCGGGGCTTGGCTCAGCTCCTTAGTCATTTTCATATCGACTACTAGGAAGTCTACCGAAAAATAGCAATCCTCTATTCTTACGATGACATCCTCTACTAATCCATGAGGTTTTCTAACAGATCCATCGGCTAAGCATAGTTCTACAAGGAATGGTTGTAACTCCCCTACATGATGACGATCAAATACTGCTTTGGGGAGGATGTTAATACTGGCTCCTGTATCTAATAGGGACCTAGTAAAGGACATTCCTCCGATTTCACTCGTGATCATGGGTGCTCCCGGATCTCTCTTTTTTACGGGTAAGGAATTCATCATAATAGAGCTTACCGTCTCACTAAGTTGGATCCGTTTAGGGTTTCTATGGGGGGTACATATACCTTTTAGGAATTTTGCATAGGAATGGATATGCTTGATGGCTTCTAATAAGGGAATGGTTATCGTCACCTTTTTAAAGGCTTCTAATAGGTTGTCATCGGTTTCACTATTTTTGGCTTTTGGTCTATTAAGAGCTTGAGGATAAGGCACAGGGGGCTTGTATTTATCAGGGTTAGGTTCAGCCGTAACATGTTCTTCCTCGTCCTCCAAATCAGTGTCTTGCTCGATGATAATTGGCGTTTCTTCTGCTTCTTTTTGGCCTTGGTGGAAAGGATGATCCTTGTATGGATCCGACAGAGCTTTCCCACTCTGAAGGCTTGATATGGCAAGGGCTAATTCTACTGCTTCTTCGTCGACATGTATATGGTTGATATTGTGGGTCTGGGTCGACGAAGCTCCTTGATTCCTTGGATTTGCCGTGGCCTGCGAGGGTAGTTGGTCAGTAAAAGTTACTTGCTTACCCTTTTTGTCTGTCGTCGGTTGGACGTTCGTCTTGACGAAGTCCTTAATTTCGTCCACACGTGAGTTCATCCTCGTCATCTGCTCCATTAATTGCCAGATCGCGTCGAGGATCGGGTCGGATGCCGGCATGGTTTGGCGTGGAGCTTGCGTGTATGCTTGTGGTTGAGTCGGCGGGACGAACGATGACGGTCTTTGATTAGGGTAATTTTGCTGACCGTTGTATTGTGGAGGATAAGGTTGATCATTGTTCTTCCTATAGCCATTATTCTGCAAAGAGTTGTTAAAAACAGGGGTATTATATTGATTGGGGTAATTACGTGGATAGTTTGGTCGTCCCTGTTGAAGCGGTCATCCTGATGGACCTTGTCTGTACATCCCTTGCCCTTGGATTGCCATCACGAGGCAATCTAATTCGACGTGGTCGAATCTTGAGCAAGTTGCGCACGGTGACGCCTCTTGGAGTGAGACGGGGGCGAGTCCTTCGAAACCGTTGCGGATGTTGAGTCTGTCCAGTAGTAGGTTCTAGACTTCCGGCATTTTGTCGATTCTTTCGAGGAGCATCCCCGTCTCTGCTGATTTTGCGTCGAGAGCCTTCGGCATTGCACCTCTTCCAAATGGTTTCGCTGCATTGTGGTGACTATTTTCCGCCACCGTTTCGATTAGATCCATTGCGTCGTCTTCATATTTGCTCATAAAGGTTCCGCCGCTAGCTGCATCCAAAAGGTATCTATCTTTTGGGCCTAACCCGTCATAAAAGATTTGAGTTAGTTCGTGGTTAGACACGCCATGGTGTGGGCACTCCCTCGTAAGATCTCTTAGTCGTTCCCAGGCTTCGTGGAAGGTTTCAGACGAGCCCTGGGTGAATTCTCGGATGGCTTTTCGGACGGAGGTGGTTTTTCCTACGGAATAATACTTTCTTAAAAACTCTTCCTCCATCTCGGTCCAACTTGTGAATTCTTTCCCTAATTTTAAAAACCAATCTTTGGCTCTATCTCTAAGGGTAGCGGGAAAGAGTTTCATCTTCATCATGTCGGCGGGGACATTTTGAAGGTGATTAATTTCACAAACTTGAGAAAGCTCATCTACATGTCTATAGGGATCTTCGGAAGGCTTACCATGAAAGATAGGTAACATGCTCATAACATGGGAATTAATTCTAAAATTGGCCCCTCTTCCTAGGGGTGTGTGAATTCTAGTGACGGGTCGCTGGAGGACGGGCCTAGCATAGTCACTAAGGCGTTTCCTGACATTTCCTTCATCATTCCGGGCCATTTCTACTGGTTCGGTAGGATCAAAAGTTGAGTCGGTCTCGGTAGCTTCAGGAGTTTGCGAGGATCGTTCAAAGAGGTCTATTTCTAGGGGGTTATTCCGTACTCTCCAGGCCGTTCGTCTTCTCATGAGGAGTGGATCGAAAATGTAGATGGATAATAACTTATAAATACTTAAAATATATTAAAAATTGAAGTCAGTCGTACCTGAGTGTCGTTATCCGTGAGAGTTACGCGTTCTTAACGCGATTTTGACGAAGCGATCGCCCGTAATCCCTAGAAAAGGGGCGAAAATCACTTAATCTTATCGAATTAAGGATCTCGAAGATGGATTTCTACTTCGGATCACTCAAAATACGATTGAATTGCTTGAATTTCAAGAAATTAAGAGAAAAATCCGCTTTGACCAAGTCAAAATTGACTTAATTTGATCAAAAATTACCTTAATTCCCCGGCAACAGCGCCATTTGACGAGACGAAACCGCGAGGTCGTCGATTTCACGTGGTATCGCATCAAAAATTATTCCAAACTTACCAATTTTAGGAAATTAACTCGAATTGACGGGTATAATGGTAAATATAGGTCGAATCCACAAGGAATCAAAGAATTTCTTGACGTAATCTTCAAATTTGATCAAATTAGACGAGAAGCGTTATAAAAACGCTTGAATTTCGCTCCTTGGATCGCGATCCAACGGTTGAGATGCGATCCGCGCCGATTAATCGCAGCCGTTATAATCCACTGAATTAAAGCACGTGCGATTGATCTTCCGGTGGACCGCGGGCGCACGCGAGCGACGCGCGTCGATTCATCGCTCATTTGATCCGGCGCTCCTCGTCGCGCCACGTCACCTGCATCATATGTAAGGCATGTGGATTAGTCCCACACGGAGTTAATTATAAACCCGACGGTTTAATAGGTCGATTACCCCTTCTCATATAGGCAAGGCTGAAGACCCATTTTATATATATAGTAAATAAATAATATCTATACTAAATGACGCGTGGGCCCGCGTGGCGCTGCCATGTGGCCCAGAGTGCCACGTCACATCCACGTGGCCCCGCGCGGATAAAAACCGCTTTTTGCATTTTTTTAAATCGATTTAAATAGATAATAAATTCATAAAATTCTAGAAAAAATCCCTAAAAATAGAAAATTCATAAATTTTAATATATAACTCCAAATTAATTCAAATTTCTTTCATTTGATCCGAAATTTAATTATCTATTATTCTAAAAATTCAAATTTAATAAATAATAAGAGTTAAAAATTATTATTTAAAAATACATTTATTTATTAAGATTTTAAACTTTAGAAAAATAAAATAAATGTTTTAAAAATGATTTCTCTTCTTATTTTAACTTTAAAAACATTTATAATCTCAAGAAAAAGATGGGTTATCAATTTATTAAGCTCTAATTTATCGAAATTAACCCTAAATTAAAGTATTTTGAGATTATAATGACTTTTTCATAGAATAATAGAAAAATACATATAAGTATGATAACATGCATGAAAAATAAATCATTTATGTCTTAATATGAATCAAAAATCATATTTTATCATGTTAATTTAGCATGTTATCACTCCACGCAGGTCCCGCGATTTATGAACCACTTTTTACATTTTTTAAGCCTTTAAAAATTTTGAAAAATTCCTGAAAATCAAAATAAAATCCAGAAAACTATATAAACTCCAGAAATTCATAAATTTCAATTTAAAAGGCCTTTTTGACTCAAATTTTCTCCATTGGATCAAAAATTTCTATTTCTTTAATCCCATGCCACCTAAAATATAAATTTTATCATGAATATATGACGAATTAAAAATAATACTAAGTCAACCCTTTAAAGTTCTATTTTGATTCATCCCATCATTCTCTTTCTTCTAATATCTTTTTTTAAATTATCCACTAAATTCAAAATAAAATCAAGTGAAATGGTTAATTTCATGTTGTTTGACCTTGCAAAGGGTCAAACATCAGTAAAACACATAATTAACCCTAAATAATGCAAAAAATATGGACTTAGTAAAATTGCATGACAATGGAGAAAATTCATAAGACTATGATAATATGCATCATAATTACATAAAATAAGCATTAATATCAGTTTAATACAATAGTATTTTAAGTTAAATATGCATCTTATCATCAAACAAGCGTGAATTAATCATTTTGTTGTTGAAGGCTGCGAGTGAATAATGAGAGGAATAAAGACAAGAAGAAGATGAAGTGAAATAAATGTAATGAACCAATTTTTATCTCATTAAATTTTGATTTTAGGTAATATGTAAGGGAAAAGGATGCGATGGGGATCAAAATAGTAAAATTTAATCCAAAAATGAGTTTTCTATGAAAAGGTATGAGCATTTGAATTAATAGAAGTTTTCTAGATTTTTCTTAAATTTTGTATATTTACTAAAAATTCTTTATTATTTGGAATTAATCTATATTTTCTAGATATTTTTCACCATTTTGATCCTCATCACTGATATGGCATCTTGATGTTGCAACTTGCACGTGTGGCATGACAAGGTAGTGCCATGCAGCGTGCACTCAATGCATGAGTGGCACAACCAAAGGCAATATTAGTTTTAAAAGTGTTAGTAATTGCCAATAGCCCTTATTAAGCTTCTCTTTTAAATCAATATCTTTTTATAAATTTTTTGTGTGGGACTGATAACATGCTATTTATGCATGTAATTACATAGTTATTAATGCAAATTAATGCATTAATCATTACAAATATATGCATGTTATCATCTTTTAAGCATATTTCTATCATTTTGTGTAAATTCATGTTATGATGTTAAAATACATCAATTTATGGGTTATTATGCATAATTAGACAGTATAATCTTTAATCTTAATTATATTTATGATCATAATCATGTTTTTAAGAATGAAAATATAAGAGAAAAGACTTTTATGTGTATTTATGAATTTATTTCATATAATACATAAATGTATAAAATTAATATAAATTAATCTCTTTTATTTTAATAATTTGACTTTTTAAAATGATAGATTATTCAATTCTGAATCCAACAAAACACATTTGAATTAATATGGAGTTATATTTTGAAAGTTATGAATTTTACAATTTTTAGGAATTTTTCTGGAATTTTTCTGAATTTATTTGATTTTTATTTCGATTTTTAATCATTTAAATTAAATAAAAAAAATGCAAAAGGTTCATCATGGTTAATTTGCGCGTGGGCCCACGTGGATGCGACGTGGCACGCAAGGCCACGTGGCTCTGCCACGTGGACGCGCTTGCTAGCCTGCGTGGCAAGGATGTGACGTGGACGCATATTATATGTAATATGTATATAGGTCTCCCGTGTATAAGGAGACAAAGAATTAATAGCCCTCATGCGTCATACGTTATATACCCGATGATTTCCCTTCATTTATCCCGTGTGGGACTAAATCTCTCTTTTTATTTTGATTATAGGCGACGTGGCAGTGTTTCGAGCGTTGGATGAGTCGCGCGATCGATCGCGTGGTGTTGATGTGATGGACACGCGGTCCATGGGATCACAAATTAAACACGTGCCTTTTAAATCACTTGAATTAATCTGGACCGCCCATCAAGATAGTTATAACGGTCCAGATTAATTCATCAAAAGGATTTCGATTTAATCGTGATCGCACGATCAAAATTGGACGATCATCACAAGACACCGGTTCATATCAAACGACGCACGATCGTGATCGTTCATCGCGATCACCTCTTCATCGGACGGCCCACGATCATTTTCGCCATTTTTAAAAGTGTTCTTCGCGATGGAAGAACTGTTCGCGATCAATCTTCAATTACTCCTTGTATACTCCACCAAATCGCGCGCCGTTTGTTCGAGAGTGTTCTTGACTCATAAACGCTTCAATTGAATGATTGAAATCAAACTTTGATCGAAGGAGAAGGAAGAAATTACATCTTGAACTCCACTTTCATCTTCAAAAATTCGGAATGAAAAACCTTGCATCCGGCGATTAATTGGATCATTTCGAAGGCTACTTTGGGTTAGGTTGCGTGATTTCATCTTAATCTATCATCATTTAGTGTTAACTTTAGTTTTAGCATCGTAGATTAGTTTAATTTTAGATTAAATTTTGGTTTTTAATCGTTTTTCGAAACGAAAATTTCATCTAACTTCAAACTTCGATTTCTCTTCGAATTCTTATCCAAATCACCTGATTTTTGATTCCGTGGATTCGATTTTGAGTTATCTTTCTTAATATTCTAAAATCCCCAATTTCTAAACTCATTTCATCGTCCGATTTGAGCGAATTTCAAAGATATCTCTCAAATTTCCCTAATTCTCCGTGGATTCGACTTTTAATTACCATTATACTAATTAATTACTTTGATTAATCATAAATTGGTAAGTTTAGGACTTTATTTTGACACTAAATTGTGTGTAATCAATAACTATACGATTAGTCTCGTCAGGGACTAATTTTTTTGCTTTTTATAGGGACACGTGGTGGCATCAAGATACTCCAATTGGTGGCGCCAATCAAAGCCATTCAATTCTCTGGACTAGGTCCACAACATCACTGATAGGAAATTCTTGCGATGAATCAATGCCAGCCAATGGGGGTTCACACAATCAACAACCAAGATCAACACTAAGTCCCTCTCTTTTCTTGACATATTATACAGCAACAACTGGCACAGTTTGGGCTATTGAAACTTTTATACAAGGCAATCCGATGTATGGCATTGATTCCACCTCTCTTTTGGCAATCACAATAAGTCATGTATTAACATGTGGTGCAATTTGGGCCCTTCAAATCGTGATCAGGGCAAATCAGGCAACTAGAAATCAATCTACATCATTTAAAATGTGATCAATGGCTAAAAATGCTCCAAACTGAAATCAAGATATCTCATGATCTTGACGGAGTTTGAGACTAAAATTTTGTGTTCAATATTATCATTTCATTCTCATCTCCTCATTGTGGCTGATTTAAAGAATGAATAAGAAAAACTAGGGTTTGACATTTATTTTGATGCTTCTAGCATTGGCTAGCTACAAAAATGAGAGCTTTGATCAATCGTCCATCATATACCCAATATCATTCCTTATGTTGGATTCAAACCGCCAAGCCTAGATGAGATGTACTGGCTCTTGAACAATTGATTGATTAAGAAGCATTACTAGAGTGAGTTCTTGATCCTAAATCTTTAGATTAGGATAATATCCTTTCGATCAAGGAACATAATCCCACATTCTCAATTCCTACACCATAGATTTGAATCCTGAATCATGATTTTCTCTTTCGATCAAGAATTTGATTGGAGATTTGGAAGTGATTGATAGATTCATTGTAGCTTCCAAATTCTTCTCACTTCTTCCACTAACTTCATTCACTTTCTTTATCAGAAACAAAAATCCCTATGTCCAAATATTTTGACCTTCTTCTATGTGGATTGAACCTTGACTCACCGTTGTTCTAAATTTAAGATTTATTTCAAATATTACACATTTTAATACGTGAATATAAGTTTTTAATGATCATGATATTACACATATCAGTTGCCTCTTAATTCTTTGAAATCACAAAATATTTGAATTGCTCTAGGGAAAATTATCAATCTCAATCATTTCTAAGACACGAGATTTTTATATCTTCTTCTACCTTTGAATTGTTTAAATTCTTGAAATTCACCAAACTTGTTCTCAAGCATAGTGATAACATGCAAGTCTAACATGCAATTATACGATTATTAATGCAAATTAAGACATAAAGCATTCATTCTTATGCACGTTATGATACTTTGAGGGCATACCTATCATTTCATGCAATTTTAAGTTATAATCTTGAAATCCACTATTTAGAGATAACTATGTATTTTTCAAGAATATAGAGTAGATTATTCTCATCTATATTTGAGAATATAATTGGGTTTTAATCTTAAATAATAAGAGAAAAATACTTTTAATATACTCATTTATTTTTCCAAGTTTTAATTTCTAAAACAAATGAGTGTATTTTTAAAATAAATTTATTCTCTTTTTATTTATTAAATTTGACTATTTAAAATGATGGATTATTTAATTTCTGATCCAACAAAACAAATTTGGATTAATTTAGAGTTATGAATTTTCTAATTTTTCTAAATTTTTTCTGAATTTTATGATTTTTATAATTTATTTGAATTAAAAAAGAATAACGAATGGGATTACAAAGCACACTGACGTGACAACTGACGTGGCGGAGTAGTTTACGAGTCGCCACATGGCACACCTGTGTATACACGCATCATTAGTGGGATAAGCATCCATTAATAGATTTTCGCTAACCCACTAAGATCGTGCGCCTTATATACACATCATTTTGCTTTGATTTTTGTCATGTGAGACTATTTTATTTTGTTTTTATGCGCATGTGATGTGGCACAACGAGAAGCGTCCGATTCGCCTATTAAATCGAAGTCGTCGATCTTCACTTAAGTTGGAGGGGGGGGGGGTACATGGCGCGTAATGATTCGTCGACGAATCATTTTAATCTCAACCGTTCATCTGAAGAGTTATAACGGTTGAGATTAAAACCGCTCGATGGACACGTGGACGCATCCAGAATGTCAGATGAAGATCAAACGACAGGCGTTTCATGGCGTTTCACTATTTCACGTGCGACGTAGTGAAATCTCAGCGGTTCATCTTCGATTGAACAAACCCAATTTAAACATAATGATTTGCATCCAAGCATTTCATTAGAGCTGTTGATCAAAGATTTGATGCCAAATTCGACCGTTACGCCCAAATTTACTTATTTATACACATGTTCTTCGACATAAAATGTATTCTTGGATGTTTCATGCTATCAAACTGTTTAGACATCTCAATCCTTGAATCTCTTGCTTTCTTCTTTTTCTAGACTCATTTATGTGAACCTTGTTCCAAATCGAATGATTTTTATTACATGGATTTGTCTTCTAGTCATCTTTCTAGAAATATCAAAATCCCTAATCACCTCAATTTATTGCCCGATTTAATTAAATTTCAAAGAGTTCCTCGAAAATACCTTAATTCTCAGTGGATTTGACCCTTATTCACCACTTTACTCCTTTATTCGTGATTATTCTTAAAATTCGTGAGTTTGAGATTATTTTTGACGTGAGTTCGCTTGTATTCAACGACCTGGCGGATTCGCTTTGTCATATAGACATCCATTTCAATCTTGAGAAGTCATAAAAAATTAAGAAGTATTACTGGCTTTTGTGTAACAGTAGTGTAATAGGACAACAATTCTCGATAAACCACCTTGAGAGGCTTTAAGACACTGAAACTTAACATAGTAATTGACTTCCACTTTTTCTTCCCCATGGCATAACTTATACACATTAGAAACCTAATAATAGGTAACTCTTCTACCAAATTAGATATTGTCATTACTTGAAGAAACTGGAAATCTTTCATGGCAGATTGATGCTTCCTTATCAATTTCTTTAGTAAACAAGAAATCTTTGACTACATTCAACTTTCAACAAATAAAGTCTGTCATAAGATTTTTTTCCTTGGCTAGTAGCTTACCAATTTGATCATAGATGGTTAAATTTAGTCCTTTCAATGCCATTCAACATCCTTGATCATTGAGTTGTCCTAATATGGTGACATTAGCTTTAATACAAGGAATATAGAGAAGATTATCTAACTCTCCATTCAAGCATTTTACCATTATACTCCCTCTTCCTCCATGTTTAATTGATGACCCATTTCAAAATCAAATAGTTTCGCTTGTGTCAAGGTAAAAGAGGTTACTTATCACAAGGTTTTCACTAAGATTTTTTGAAGATGAACTCCTTCGACTTCTTCTAAAATCACCATCAACACAGATGATTCCACTTTATCATATGCTTCTCTAAATGCACACTCTTTTTTTCTTTCTTTTTCTCATCATTATGGAATTGAAACACAAAATGACCATATTTTTTCAATTATAACATCTAACCTTTGACTTATCAAAAGGCACCACTTCCTCATCCTTTGACTTGTCATTTGACTATCTTGCACGTCCTCAACCTCTTTGTTTGTCTGCTTGAAAAGAAGCCATAGAAAGAACTTGGTGATCCTTTTCCTATCGTGTCTTTGCGCCGAAGATCGCATCCTACATGCTAGAAGCCTCGTTATAGATTCTCCATCCTCATCGCCCATTCTTGGTAATTTGTCATGGATGGAACAAGAAATAAAGATTGCTGTGGCCATTTCCACCTTCCACAGTTACACAACAGCAATGATAGATTTCTCAGCTTGTGACAATGACTGTGCACTTCACGGCATCTTCACATATCCTTGGAATGATAGTGCTGCAATGCCACTTGTTAGCATCCGAGGGGCCCTCCAGGAACAATCTCATAGTAACCTGAACTCCTAGCCGATAAATGAAAGAGAGCTTGTAAATGGAAAATGAAATTTCAAGAAGGGTATTTGAGAATTTCTTACACGCATTTTATCAAACAGACAATTTCATGTACAGTGACTTCCTTAAAAGAGCCAACCCCGGATCCCACAGTCAAGATAGGGAACGTTGGCTGGTGATCAGATCAAGGAGATCAGATCAGATCGACCTGATCAAATCACTCAATCCGATCATCAATTTGTCAATCTGGGCAAAGAATAGATTATGGTAAAGAGCTTCATCCTTGATCCGAAGTAGTATTTATTATTATTTTTTAAATTTATCATTTTTATTATTTATTTTGAATTCTTTTCGAGCAGACTGTTATCTAAACAATGATCGGATCGACGATGACGCTATCAATGGGATCGGGGGATCTCGATTGTCCAAAAGATCAAGTGATGGATACCCTCGTTCAAATCTCGATCCTACCCGATTCCCTGATTGAGGGGATTGATCAATACAAAATCGATTTGGATTCCTTCAGACGGGAAACCACAAAAGAAAAACTGATTTCGGTTTGATTCTTCTGCTGCTTGCCGTGCAGTCGAGTCACGATTCTCCAATCTTCAACCAAGCTGCGCTCGCGAGACCTGTAATTTACACTGATCTAGGCGACAACCAACGACGGGACACGGATGGACTACAAAAGCGCCAGCGAAGTCTTCTTATGGGCACGCACCTCTCCCTCTATCTTCCTTCTCCCGAACATGAGATCCATTTCCCGGTGCCTGAGCCGCGCTTGCTTCTGGGTCGTGGCGCTCAAGTTCCTCACTGCAGTCCACAGCGTGCTCTTCTGCAGCCGGCCCGCCGTCTGACCTGTCTAATTTCCTCGACAGATCCTCGGCGTCTAGCAACCGTCGTCCGCTCCAAATGCTTCTTTCAAAAGCCGCCGAGAATTGCGAAGTAAGACGGCTATTTATGCCGTGAACCTGGATGGATATTACTGGGGCCTAACTCCTTCCTATTAGATTAAAAGTTTACCCCTTAGGGCCGTGAAGTCGGGGAATGGGAGTGGAGTGGGGCCCAAACCAGCCCATCCCCGTCAAAGGAGAAACTCTGAACTACGAAAGTGCAATCATGCAGACTGACGCGGATGGATTGCTTCTACGCAGAGAAGAACAGACGAGGTTAACAGGGGCAATGCTCGAACCATTTTTCCTTACTGTTGAGAGAGAAAAAAAAGGTAGAGAGCGTGTGGTGCGTTTTTGACTTCCTCCTTTAAGCCTACTAAATAGGAACAAATGAGTGGGAGGAGAGAGAAAGAGAGGTTTCTGTAAGAATTTTAGGGTTGTGTGGGAGTGGTGGCGCCGGCAAAGGAAGCAGCAGCAGTAGCAGTCCCTGCGCCAGTTCTTGATTGCGGGAATTGAAGACCAACCAACCAACCCCATCCCGGAGTAGAGTGGTGGGCTGTGGGGAATTAAGAGCCTCTTCAATGCCCACATCAAGTGCTGTCTCGGTCCTCCTGCGACGCCGCAGTTAGCGTCATGGTTGAGGAAAACGGATAAATCATAGACTCGGGCAATTCCACGCAGCCTTGATTTGCTGCACGGTAGTGCTGATGAGGTTGTTCACAGTCGTCACTGATTCTAGGTTTAGTCTCGAGGACGGGAGGCTGCTGACGAGGATTTGGAAAGCCACCGTAATGAGCGATCCACCGCCGCTAGCGCTGCTGCTGGCGGCGGTGGGGCTTGGGAAGGGCCTGCCCGCGGCGGCGTCCTCGTCGGGCAAGATGGTAAATCCCGAGGGGAGGAGGGGTATGTAAGAGGGATCCTCGCCGCTCATGACGATGTTGATCGCGGGGAGGTCGATCGGCGCGTAGACCACCATTGATCCTGAGGAATCGGTGCAGCTCTCCTGAAGTATCAGCATGTTGTTCTGGCTCGCATTCAACGCCTGCAGTAAAAAAAAGTTCAGAGAGAGAGAGAGAGAGAGATTAAGAGGGAGAGGGGGAGAGAGAGAGATTACCCGGAGGAGAGAAATGCAGTTGCCCGGATGCTGCCCGCTGGATATGTGGGCGACTTCTTGCACTGAGTTGCCATTCGAGAGGATGTCCCACTGCACGTAAGACAAACCAAGCGCCCTTTTTAGTCGCTGCCATGGACCCTATGGATAGCGAAAGGGAGAGAAGGGAGAGACCTGAGAGCGCGTCTGCTCGTTGCGGAAGAAAGCGAAGACGCTGTCAGGAGGAACGGGGAGGCGGATGGAGGTCGCGGCGCTGAGCACGACTCCGCTCGGTTGACCTGGGTCAACGCTTTTGTGAACGGTGACCCTCACGCCGACGTCGTTCATCCCTGAGAGGGTAGTCCATCGGTGCCCCGTAGACGCGCCGATGCTCGCGCAGAAGTTGCTCATCATCCTCTGCGAGAGCTTCATCATGCTCCTCTTCCCCTCAGCCGACGGAATCCCAGGACCTGCAATAGCCAAGGAAAATGATCAGAAGATTTTCGATCTCATTTTAGTCATATTCTCTAATTCTTGGACATTCCTTCTCACCTCCCATTTCACGACCCGGGTTGCCGTGCATCGCAAGAGTGGCAAATCTCTCGCACATCCGCTCCATGGTCGCGAGCCATCGTCGAGCCCCGAAAGCAAAGCCCTTCAATACTAAACCTCTGTAAAGATGATGAATTGGGCTCTTCTCCTCGATCTCCACGTGCTCGACCCATGTGACCTACGTCGGATTAAGATCCGTTTAGGCAGGGCCGCCGAGAAACGCCGCCGCGGAGGTAGAAAAGATCTCACCTTTGAGTATCCATTTGACATGTCGTGGATCAGACAGCCGGAGGGGAGGCGGCGGGAACGGGACGCCGGTGCGAAGAGATTTTCACGTGACATGTCCACGGACACGTCGACCACGGCCCAGAGATGCTGCTCGATCTGCTGGCAGTATCGGACGAAGTAGAATTCCCGAGTAGGGATGACCGGCGTGAGAATCTGAAGTTCCCCGTACATCTGCATCAAGCCGGGACGAATCAGAAATAAAAAAATTGCACTTTTCACAGTTAAAGCAACGACTCCAGTCATTCTTAAAGTTCAATTTTTACCAGTTGGAGCGATCCTGATCTTCCTCCCATCCCCGTCGAGAGTACTTCAATCGTCCTTGCCCTAGTAACAATCGTCGGGAACAGTTCCATCCACTTGCCCTGAAGTCAAAAGAGAGATCAGAGAGAGAGAGAGAGAGAGAGAGAGAGAGAGAGAGGTCGTTATAGACTTAAGGAAAATTCCATGGTAAGAAGGAATCACCGAATCCATGAACATGTCGACCAAGGCAGCGGACCCCATCATCACGCCACAGGAAGCCCTTGAGGCCTCAGTATGGATAACAGGACTTTTGGGCTGGTTGGCGGATCTGGGGAAGAGCCGATCGTAGCTATCCAGGTTGAGCTTCTCTCTCCCCTCGCTTCCGGGTTTCATCCAGAGAGGTTCATCTGTTTGAGCCATCCTGATCAGCTCTTCCATGGCGTTCGCCGCAATATCCGCCATTTCCGACTTGTCTACTTCAGAGAGGACCGCCGGCGAAAATGGGAATGGCGGGACTGCCGGCATATTCCCCGGAAGAAGGTCGAGATCAAGAGAGGGCCCAAAGCTCGGCCCTCCGAACCCCCCTACATGTAAATCCAACGAGGACGAAGCAATTGGCTGGATAGATGGCAGCTGAGATATCGGCCTTCCGAGATACTTGGAGGCGACGCTGGAGACTCTTTCCAACTGCCATTAATTAAAACAAAATCTTGAGAACCCGCGAATCATGCGTTGTCAAAGATACTTCTACGGGGAGAGTTTGGAGTTGGGTATTTACCTCTTCTTTCAAACGTACGTTCTCCATTCGAAGCTTCTCCTCGTCGTAGTAGGAGTCGTCGTTTGTTGGAGGGCCTCCGCATCTTGGGCATATCACGTTTCTAAGCGCCTCTCTCATGGCAATGTTCTCGCAGCGTATCCTATCGTTCTCCGACCTAAGGGAGCAGTTGTCCGCCCTTTCATTTTGAACCTTCAGAGTCAAGCAGATCCACTGTTACTAAGAAAAGGAGAGAGAGGGGGGAGAGAGAGGGAGAGAGAGACCTTCATCTGAGTTCTTCGGTTCTGGAACCAAAACTTGATTTGGCGAGGCTCCAAACTCAGCTCTCTGCTCAAGTGCATCCTCTGCTTCTCGTCCGGATGAGGGCATTCTTTGAACATGCTGAGGGTTCAAAAAAACAAAAAAGAAATCCCCGACAAAAAGTCGGCATGCCGGTTAAAACAAGGACACGATCGGCACAACGGAAGAAAATGGGTAGAGCAAGAAGGAGCATACGACTCGAGCGTCTGAATCTGCTTCGGCGTGTGACGGTGGTACCGCTTCTTCCTCCTCTGAGCGTCAGGAGTGTCCGGTTCCTCGCCCGAATCCATAGCTACCACTCTCAGGCTACTTCAATGGCTTATCTCCTTCTTTCTTCTACTCCTCCAGACTGAACCGCAGCTTTATGATCCCTGCATACGAGCGAAAGCACCAAAATAGAGCAAGTTTCCAAGCAAAGGCAAGGCGGAGTTCGTAGCAGTGGCGGAGGAAAAAACGGGTCCTCCAATCTCCCCCCCACAGTCTTTCCACTGCTCTCGCGCAATTAAATGCCCACGCTCTTCTCTTCGAGCCTTGTCCGCCTTCTGTAAATGCCTTCTCTGAGCCCGCAGCAGCATTACGGAGGTACGGCGCGCGGAGACGGCACGGTTTGCGGCTCCGAAGGAAACCTCACGATCATCGGCGCGAACCCGCGCAGTGATTCTTCTCTTCTCTTCTTCTTCGCTATAAGAGTGCACCAGATGGCCAACGACATAGACCAAGAGCCCACCTCACCAAGATCTCATTCCATATATAGCCACAGTCTCTAGAGAGAGAAACCCCACCTCTGTAACTGACTCTCTTCTCAAGCCCCCACACCTCCTGTACCGTTTTGAATCCTCGTTTACTTCTCTCCTCTGTCCTCCTCGCTAGTCGCTTCCCTCGAGAATCTCTCTCTCTCTTTCGATCTCTCTCTATCGGTCTCTCTCTCTCTCTCTCTCTCTCTCTTGGTGCATGCCACTGAGGCACGGTTGGGCAGGAGAGAGTTCTCGTCTACCGAAGGTCAAACGGGGAAGGAATTGATCGCTCGAGGCGAACCGTGCGATCGCTGGGCCCTACTCCCGCCGCCGTCGCAGCGAGGGCGGAAGAGGTGGTGGCGCGTGGGATGGGCCGCTGGGGCCCACTAGGTCCACTCGGTAGAATCGCTTCTCCCGTACATTAATGGCCGCACCTAATTCAGACACCCGCCTCGGCCCAAGGGAACCAATTCTATTGGGCTGTAGCCGCGCTGCAGCCCAATTTGACACCACCGAGCCAGCCGGCTCGGGCCTCGAGGCGCCGGTCCGGGCCGATTTTCGGCGGCACAAGCTTGTTATTAATTCGATCATTATGGCAGAAACCGGTGTTTGTTGGGCTGAAGTGAGATGGCATTAAATGGGCTTTATCAATGTCCTCTTGTTATTCTCTTTTATTACTGATTTACCCCTATACGGCTGGCCATTCCCCACGTGTCGCGCGCATATCGCGGCAACAGCTTGCGGTAACTCGCGAACACGGAATCAACTCTTTCTTCGCCGCTACGCGCAGCACGGATGGTGAGCTTAATCACCAGAATTATTACTCACCAGCTCCCTTCAACGTTCAGAAAGAATGTCAATGCTCCGCCAGCTCGGGTCAAACTCCTTATCTTTGTCAATGCTCCGTCGCGTCCCTTTCTGTACAGTGGTCGCCCACCAGCACCATTTTACGTTGGTTTTATGGCACTTCTTCCTCTCTCTCTCTCTCTCTCTCTCTCTATCTCTTGCTTTCTGTCTCTCTCTCGGAATGGGGGGTGCGATGGATCTTCAGACTCTTAAAGCAAGTGCAGATCTTTTTAAATGAGATGGAATGGGCAACAAGGCATTTTAAATAAAGCGAGGTATTTTTGTCTTAGGGACCATTAATTTCTTCACCCGAATGGCAAAGCATGATTTCATAATCGTCGACATTAAGAGCATGACGCAACTCGATCGCAGACCAGTATTCTTTAGAATTTATGGCTGGTTCCGTGGAGAGAGGGAGATTTAAGATGAAGGGGAAAGTTCCATATTCCCAACTAAAATTCAATGCTTCACATCTAATTTATGGCGAGTAGATACTATTACTCAATTCACTCACAATCTCTATAATTGCCAGTGCTGGGCTGGGCCTGGCGCCGCTTTGCCGAGGAGAACAGTCCGGAAATTTGGGCTTCGGACCTTCATTGCACCGCTGAGTGTGATGTACTGAACCAGAGAGAGAATCTAGGCTTGTTGTTCAGAGGGTGTCGAAGCCAGCTCGAGGTATCAAGAGCGTAAATCTAAAGCCGAAGGATCGGCCGGTGAGTTCAGATCTCCCCCAAGTTGTTTCTTGGGCCTCGGACCTCTTAAACTATCGAACGGAGGGTCTCTCTCATAAATCAAATGCTATGGAGCCTTGAAGGTGATATCGGGATTCATCGCGAAAAGCCTGCGATGCGATCAACAGAAGATGCTATTCATTACTGAATAAAGGATCAACAGGGCGGGCATTCATGGTTACTGATCGCTATCGTCATCATGGTCGGAAGCTCTCTGGCTTTATCGTTTATTTTGTGGTGTATTAACTCGTCATAGCTGATTTATAAACCGACAAGGGCATTTCTTCATGATGAGTAAAGTTTTAGCTATAGATATTTGGACAGGGACGAAAGGAAGCACAGTGTGCACTATGCAGCGGGCAGATAAACCGGTTGACAGGAACGCTATGGAGAGAGAAAGAGACAGGATATGGGAACTTCTTGCAGGGAATAGACGGATCAAGACGGTCAAAAGCTTGCCGGCTACTATCTTTTTCTGGCGTTCCTGTGACTGGAGGAAAGGTAGACCGGTCATTCTGAAAGATGATGGGGATGTCGGAGGCGACGGCCAGATTTAAAACTGAGATTCCTGATGGAGAGGGTTGAGAATTGCCAGAAGTTCACATTGATTTCAATACAACTTTTGTCATTGGTTTAATGGATTTTAGATCGATTTCGAAGAACAAATCATTTTTTCTGTTTGCTTAAAACCGGGAAGATACTCATGCATTTGATTAATGAAAAGAAAGTTTCATGGTTCTTCGAGCACGAAAGAGAAAGTTTTTTTATATTGAAAGAGAAAGCGTCGGAGGAGAGAAATTTTCTAACACAGGAACCACAATTCAAACCTTCTTGCCTTGTGCCTTGGAGCAAGGCGAGTTCCTTGTGGATCTTGAATCCTGGGATACAGTTTTCAGGAAATTGCTTCTTCGTTCGAAATTTTTACAAAAAACGAGTCATTGACTGATCAAAACATATTTTATGCGTGAAATTTTGAGCTCGAGTGAAGTCTTTGTCGCGTCCTTTTTATATATCTTCCTGTCATCTACCCTACGATTGATAAGTTGCGCAAGTTACAGAAGTTCTAAGGTACATTGAATTCCAAATTCCAAGTCATAGGTCCATTTTCTATTTCTATCAAAGTCATTAATCGTACAGCGCCCAGTGCATTTAGTTACGCTCGCATATATACCTATCACATTAAGCATCGAGCTGTCAGTTTCTTTTTTATTGTGATGCCATATACAGTAAGTGTAAGAAAGAAGAAGTTGGCATGGCGTTTTAGGTCACTTGGAGGAAATAGAAAGGGAGGAGGAAATTCAAGGCGACGTGAGAGATGGAAATTCAGGCACGAGTGCTGGAGCAAGTATTTTTTTCGTCGACCATTTGAGTTGAATAGAAAGAAATCTCGGTAGAAGGGGGACCATCGAGCTCTCTCTCTGTCTCCCTCCTTGATGAAGCATCTTGTTCCTCTCAGAGAAAAAACAGCAGTCAACGCCACCAATCACAGGTGTTATTCTGCATCGATCTCGCAAAAGCGGGTGCTGCAGAAGATGCCGTCACCGCGATTTGTTTTGTTTCTCTCTCTGTTTATGAACTCAAAGTCGTCAAATCAAGACAAGCGTCTATCTTCAATTATTATATGATTCGTTGAATCAGATTTCAGCCAACAACTTACCATTATATTCTTTCTTTATTTCCGTGATTAAATGCCTATAAGGAATATTTTAGCTTTCTTAAATCACTTTCTTTCCAGCATATAATTATAAGATAATCACTCTCTCATCTCTTTATGGAATATTTAATTATCGCGGAGAGGTGGAGTGGTGGATACCTTGGCATGTGAGATGACCATCTTTGCTAGGGACGAAGGGGTGGCATGTGCTTTGCTTGCTAAGCAGCGGCACTGTACCTGAAATATCAAGTGGTGCCTATATGACTACTATGCAACTTTATTATTTCCATTGTCTCTTCCTCTATTGATTTGCCCTTTCTAGAGAATAGAAAATTCTTTCTATTAAAGTCTACCTTTATCTCACCAAGAGATTATTATAATGAAAGTTGACTTCATGGATGATATTGTATCTTTTCTAGTTTTGTCTCAAAGTTATCTAACTACAAATGTCTATCTTCCTCTTTCACATGCAGAATTCTAGACTGATTTGTCATCTATCTTCAATAAAACACTTTAATCATAACTATTGCTAGTAACAAAAACTAATAAAATATTCTTCAAAGAAAAATAAATATATTTTATACTCATAATTTTACTCAAATAAAATAATGTAGATTTGTATATTCAGACACATGTCTAGACTATCTAATGGATTAATTATTGTGCGTATACTCATACTATCCACCTCATGATAGGTACCCAATCTTTCATCTCTCCTCTTAACTGATAACATGCAATCTTAACATGATAAAACATGATTATTAATGCAATTTAAGGCATAAAACATTACATTTATGTGCATGTTATCATACTTTGAGTGCATTTCTATCATTCTATGCATATTTATGTCATAATCTCAAAATGCACTAAATTAGGGTTAATTATGATAAATTAATGATAAATAATTTTATAACCCATCTTTATTTGAGATTATGAATGGTTTTTAAAGTTAAATAATAAGAGAAATTATTTTTTTATGAACATTCATTTAATTTTTCTAAAGTTAAAATCTTTTTAAAAATGAATGTATTTTTTTGAAATATAAATTAAATCTCTTGTTATTTAAATATTTTGAATTTTTAGAATGATAGATAATTAAATTTCAGATCCAATGAAAGAAATTTGGATTAATTTGGAGTTGTATTTTAAAAGATATGATTTTTACAATTTTAGGGATTTTTTCTGGATTTTTCCTGATTTTTCTGATTTAAATTTCTATTTAAAAACGATAAAAAAAAATTAAATAATTAAAAAAGGGGCCGCGGGGCCCGCGTGGATGCGACGTGGCACGCAAGGCCACGTGGCAGCGCCACGCGGACCCGCAGCGCGCCACGTGGCGCGCATATATATATTATATTACATTATGTATACATATATAAATGGGTCTTTGTCCTCCCCTATATGGGGAGGGTCATACCCGTATAAACCGTCGGGTTATTTAAACCCGACGGTTTCGAAATCATAAGCCGTGTGGGACTAAATTTTATAACTTTTCTTACCTTTCAGGCGACGTGGCGCAAGGAGGGACGTCGGATCGTGATCGGAGCGCACCGATCGAGTGGACACGGGGTCCACGGATTAAATCAAGATCACGTGCGCTTTTAAAAGTTATAACGGCTCAGATTTCGTTGACGTGGCAGAAGCGGAGGCGTCGGATCGAGATGACGCAACGATCCAGAGGCGTTGATCGCGTGAGCGCGGTCCACGGATCAAGATCGACGCACGTGCTAAATAGAGTTATTATAACGGTTCTGATCGACGCGACGTGGCGGCATCACGCGCGCCGATCAGATGGAGCCGAGGACCATCAGAGATCATCAAGACCACGTGCGTTTTTCCAGGCTTTATAACGGCCGAGATGCATCCACGCGGACCGCATCTCAGCCCGTTAGATCGCGATCCAACAGGCGCCGTTTCTAGGCGTTTTTATAACGCCTCACACGTGGCTTAATCTGGAGCGCCCATCAACAATCCGACGGCCACGATCTATTCGTAACGTTTCGAATTGATGCGTGACTCCGGCCGTTGATGCGGATTAAACGCATCAATCGGACGGTTACGCTTTTTCGCCCCTATAAATCGACGAGTTCTTCGTCGTTCCATGTATTCGAGTGAGATTTCAATGAAATTGACTGTCTAGACACCTCTCTCACTCGTTTCTCTCGAGTTCTTCCTCCTCCTCTCTCAATTCCGCATCCATGGAGGGGTAGAAGTCGAGATTTGGTGGAAAATCGAGGGAGAAATCGACGCTTGAAGCTCGGCGTGACGATTTTGACGATTTCGGTGATTAATCGGCTTAATCACTCACGGATACCGACACCCAGGTATGATCTTTGCCATTATTTGATAAATTAGTAGTATATAATTATTTTCATGAAATGTCATTCATTTAGAAAACATGTTTAATGCCTTCCGAAGATGAAATCTATCTTAAATGATCCTCAACTCGATGCCATCTTGAGTAATTTTCCCTCTTCTAAGGATTACGGTCTATTGCTCACATGTATCGTTTTGAGAGGGCCAAGCTCTCACGGAATCACGCATGACTTGATTTTCTAAATCATTGTTGAAATTTTTATCTTTATTGAAACTCACGATTCTATACGAAAAAGCCTGTTGTACTAGGGTTATTAGAGTTTCTCATCGTCCTAGGCCGCATCGAAGCCATGCTCGCGTGAGACTTAGGCCATGATAGATTCGAAATGATCTGAATTTCAACCGCTCTATCGATAGAAAATTTTTTTCTTGAAAAACAAAAATATATTTATATCTCTATATTTATATATAGAATATAATATATCTATAATATATTATCTCCAATAAATTGTGATTAAATGAATCTGATCTGATGATATGATTTGAATTTCATGCATAAAATTCTTAATTTCACTTTCAAACCATGGAGTATAATGATTTATTATTCATAACAAGGATAATTATGGTTTGAATCTTGAGGAATTTTCTTATCATGCATCAAATTTTTATAATCGCATCAATTTTTGGAGAATATGAGCTTAAACGAGTCTGGCTGAAGACGGTAAACTTAGCGCTTATTGGGAGGCAGCCCAAAATTATCATTTTTGTGTTTTTTTTTTCTTTAGTTTTTCTTAGAATGAATACATTGGCGAAGAACTATATTATGAAGGGCGCGCACGCACGAGAAATCCCGTGAACAAGCATCAAAAAAAGCCCAAAATGAGTTTTTTTCTAAACCCTTTTTCTCCTTACCACATTTATTATCATTTTTCATGCCATGATCATTATTATTGCTATCTTTCATCATGAGCATAGTAATTTCATTGAGGACAATGAAGAGTTTAAGTTGGGGGTGAGGACTTAGAAAAAAATTCAACAATTTTTTTCAAAAAAATTTTAAAAATCTAAATTCTAAAAACTCCTATTTTTCCAAATTTTTTTACCACTCTTCTCCACCTTAGAAGTCTTGAAAGCTTGAGATCTTATCTACTAGAGATGTAGAAATGAGGGCCTAATAGCCCATATGATTACATTTTGAGTAATAAAATCAAGTGATCTAGATAAACCATGGGATTATTCGTAATGGTTGACTTCTTTGGGGTTGGGTATCTAACAAGGCACCGAGGAAAAATGAGTAATCAGAAGGTTGAAGTGCTATGGATTTGAAATGGAGAGATTTTGAGTGAAGTTCAAGCAAAATTCTTATCCCCTACCTTACATCAGCCGAACCTGCTTAGTGTGGGAATTCCTCGATACCGAACTTTCCCTTAAAAGAGTGCAATGATCCATCAATTCTTGAAATACCTATCTTTTCCTTATAGACATTTAGTTTATTTCTTCCAAATCAGTCAAGTAGTTACACCACTTTGTTTTAAACCTCACTTATGATAATCACACTCCCAAGTGACTCACACATCCATCACATCTCCTCCACATTCCTCTCACATGTACACATTCCTTCAAACATTACAAACTCTCTTCAAACCTCCACGAAACAACTCCTCCATATCCTTATTTCATATAAACTCTTTTGAAATTTTGAAGTATGTTACAAAAGCAAAACAAAAGAGAAAAAGAAAAAGGCAAGGAAAAAGGAAGGAGAAAAAGAAAGAAAAAAAAGAGAGATAGAAGAAGTGAAAAGAAGGAGAATAAGTTAGAGGAATATCTTCTCTTCTCAACACCACCATCTCTACCATTTCCATATATCCCTATCATCCATCACCATCCACATCATTTGGGAGCTAAAATTATCATAAGTGGCACCACCTTTGCTTTTTAATCCATTTTGTTTACACACATGTTTGCTTTTAACCACATCATTCCTTTAGAAATAGTGTCTTTAAATTTCTTTCAACCACCTCAAACGCTGCATCCAAAGATAGGAATACCTTTGCAATTGCACTCTTTTTAGGAGGGAGGTAAGTTGAAGGGAATTCTAATACATTAAGTAGCCTCCATTTTGAGGGAAGGAGTGATGAATCTATGGAGAGGGTAAGGATTACATCTGCTCATGAGAGTGTGAGGATCTTTTCATCCCCATAGCATTAAACCTTAGATATGCTCACCTCGATCACAATTGAGAATTAGACTCGAGCATTAGCCGATGAGCACTACCCTAATATGCACTAAAGAAGTCAACCTAGAAATGGAATCTAGATCACTATGGTCCACACTATGAGGAAGAGTAATCATACTTATATACATTTCACCTCTTTAGTAGTAGGATTGAGAAGTAGAAAAGACTTTCTAGGGAGATTCTATAAGAAATTGCTAAGAGACTAGCAATTATTTAAGTTGGGGGGTGTGATAACATGCAATCTTAACATGATAAAACATGATTATTAATGCAATTTAAGGCATAAAACATTACATTTATGTGCATGTTATCATACTTTGAGTGCATTTCTATCATTCTATGCATATTTATGTCATAATCTCAAAATGCACTAAATTAGGGTTAATTATGATAAATTAATGATAAAGGATTTTTATAACCCATCTTTACTTGAGATTATGAATGGTTTTTTTAAAGTTAAATAATGAGAGAAATCATATTTTATGAACATTCATTTAATTTTTCTAAAGTTAAAATCTTTTTAAAAAAATGAATGTATTTTTTTGAAATATAAATTAAATCTCTTGTTATTTAAATATTTTTGAATTTTTTTAGAATGATAGATAATTAAATTTCCAGATCCAATGAAAGAAATTTGGATTAATTTGGAGTTGTATTTTTAAAAAGATATGATTTTTTTACAATTTTTTTAGGGATTTTTCTGTATTTTTCCGAATTTTCTATGATTTTATTTTCGATTTTTAATAATAAAAAAATAAATAAAAAAAAATTAAAAAAATGGGCGCGGGGCCCGCGTGGATGCGACGTGGCACGCAAGGCCACGTGGCAGCGCCACGTGGACCCGCGCAGCGCGCCTACGTGGCGCGAATATATTTTATATAGTATTATACTTATATTTATAAAAGGGTTCTTTGTCCTCCCCTATATGGGGAGGGTCATACCCTTATAAACCGTCGGGTTATTTAAACCCGACGGTTTCAAAATCATCTTCCGTGTGGGACTAATCCACACTCTTTTTATATGTTTCAGGTGACGTGGCGCGAGGAGAATCGTCGGATCGAATGAGCGCGTCGATCCCACGCGTTGATCGCGTGAGCGCGGTCCACAGATCAAGATCAAAGACACGTGCGCAATAAGAAAGAGTTATAACGGCTGGATTAAAGCCACGTGGCAGCATCTCATGCGCTGATCGCGTGGACTCGTGGCACACCAAGAGATCAATCAACACGTGCGTCAATTCGAAGGGTTATAACGGCTGAGATCAATCGGCGCGGATTGAATCTCAACCGTTGGATCAAAAATAAAGGGGCGTGATCAAGGCGTTTCTTATAAAGCGTTTTCTTAGATTAAATCGTGGCCGTCCATCACGATCCGACGGCCACGACTTAATCGAAACGGTCCATCGTGGACCGTTTCATCGTAACCGTCGATCTAAATGATCGGACGGTGACGCCCAAATTTGCTATAAATAAGCCTTGTTCTTCGTCTTTTGTACTCATTCTTGGGAGTTTCGATCTAATTGACCTATCTATTTGCATTCTCTCTTGAATCTCTCTCTTGTAATCACTTCTAGACAAGATTCCGCGTCCACGGAGTGTTTATAAGAGAGATTTCGACGATCGAGCGAGGAGAATTTGTCTCTTGAACACCGATGTTCACGTTTGAATTCGCGGAATGAAGAGCTGTCGATCCGGCGATCAATTGGATCGATTTGATCGTTATCTCGGGTTAGAAAACAAGTTTAACCTCTTATCTATCGTCGTGTATCATCAATTTTAGGATTAGGATTTCAATTTAAGTTTAATTTCACTTCAATTTTAAGTGTGTTCTTCGCGAGTTCCGAAAATTTCTTCCACTTCCATCTTTGATTTCTCCGTGATTACTAATCCAAATCGAGTGATTTTTGATTCCACGGATAGATCTTTGAGTCTTCTTTCCAAAAACACTATTTTCCCTAATTTCTCACCTCAATTCATCGTCCAATTTGACCAAATTCTAAAAGATATCTCGAAAATACCTAAATTCCCTGTGGATTCGACCCGTATTTACCATTATACCCCTCAATTCTCTCTTAATTCCCCAAATTGGTAAGTTCAGTATTATTTTTGACACGAGACCGTGTGAAATCGACGACCTCGCGGTCTCGTCTCGTCAAATGGCGCCGTTGCCGGGGAATTTAAGGCGTATTTTTGTGATAATTCGTCAATTTTGACTTGGTCAACATCGGATTTTTCTTTTATTTTTTTGAATTTAACTCGCATCGATTATAATTTGAGTGATCCGAAGTGAGATCTATCTTCGTGATCCTTAATTCGACGAGAATAAGTGAATTCGACCCCTTCTCTACGGACTACGGGCGATCATTTTTTCAAAATCGCGTTAAGAAATTATAAACACTCACGGATACCGACACCCAGGTATGATCTTTGCCATTATTTGATAAATTAGTAGTATATAATTATTTTCATGAAATGTCATTCATTTAGAAAACATGTTTAATGCCTTCCGAAGATGAAATCTATCTTAAATGATCCTCAACTCGATGCCATCTTGAGTAATTTTCCCTCTTCTAAGGATTACGGTCTATTGCTCACATGTATCGTTTTGAGAGGGCCAAGCTCTCACGGAATCACGCATGACTTGATTTTCTAAATCATTGTTGAAATTTTTATCTTTATTGAAACTCACGATTCTATACGAAAAAGCCTGTTGTACTAGGGTTATTAGAGTTTCTCATCGTCCTAGGCCGCATCGAAGCCATGCTCTGCGTAGACTTAGGCCATGATAGATTCGAAATGATCTGAATTTCAACCGCTCTATCGATAGAAAATTTTTCTTGAAAACAAAATATATTTATATCTCTATATTTATATATAGAATATAATATATCTATAATATATTATCTCCAATAAATTGTGATTAAATGAATCTGATCTGATGATATGATTTGAATTTCATGCATAAAATTCTTAATTTCACTTTCAAACCATGGAGTATAATGATTTATTATTCATAACAAGGATAATTATGGTTTGAATCCCTTTCCATTGTATTTCAAAACCTGCGTATAAGACAAAGGATTGAATTGGCCCATGAAGTGGATGTGGCCTCTATGAGCTTGTGTTGAATAAACCCTCTCTTTATTTCTCTCTCTATTGGATAGTTTTGACCTCTTCTATATGACATAAGCATCTTGAACACCCTTGTATTTCAAGATATCCAAAAAAATTATCATGTATTTCTCACTAAATCTACATGTAAAACATGTAATTTGTGAAACATCATATTTCTTTCTAATTGCATGTTGGCATCATTCCTACTACTAAATCCTTTGATCCTGTGACTTGTGATGTTTGATATCCCTCTCGTGTCCCATCTCTGTCTAGCCACCACAATTATATCCACTTTGTTGATAATTATTCCCATGTCATTTGGTTATATCTCCTCAAATATTTCCATGTCATTTTTATTAGATAATTATTCCTATGGATCTCAAGTTTTGACCATCATCCAACACTTCATCATTGAAATCACCTCTCAAAAAGTTTGCCGCTCTTAGTAGTACACTAATAGTACACATGAAATTTTTAAGAGGCCCTTAGTATCCTATTTGTAGATCATGACAAGTATCCATGAAACTGTATGTCCCTATAGCACCAAAAAATATTATCATCAAGCAAAAAAAAATTGACATCTACGTGACATCACTTATACAGTGCTAAGAGAGATGAACGTCCTTCAATACCTTTGGTAGGATGCTCTCATGACTAACACCTACCTTCACATCCTTCATCCTTCCTTTCCACTTGGCTAGGCCCTTCACTCACTCTATCTTTACTCCACTCTCCACATCCTCTTTTTTTTTTGGTGTACTATATTTATCCATGGACAATGATGGATATTATGTGGCCTTCAAGCCAACCAATCATTCATCTTTTGTTTATATTCATTGAAATAAAATTTTATTCATTTTTACTCGTGTGATGTTTGCAATGGAGTCCATGAACATATGCAATGATCAAGTAAATTATGATGAGATCATAAAACAATGATTACTGGTCTTTAAACATATATTCTAAATATTCCTATTCGTGGAATATTTGAGAAGGACATCGAATTATCCAAAAATAATAACACTATATAATCAGACTCATATGATGAGTATGGTTGATCCTGTAGAGATCCCTTGGCCATCGATGTGGAGACACCAATGATAGATAGTGGGTGCTCTTTGGAGAAAGAGTTCAATAAATTGATTTGTATGAATCCTTGAAGGGTATTATGCCAAACTTTCAATCAGGTTGATTCATGTCACGATTGTGTACATGGTCCTTTGACTTGAGATAGCAAAGACATCTCGTTGATGAATGATTGTGTTTTGACTATGACTTATGAATCCCTAGCCATGGGATATCTAAAATGTCATAGATTGGATATGACATTAAGTACTCGAAGGTGATTGAGTGGTCAAGATGGTATCATCCACCCTAAGTATAACAGGAGATCGACTATGGAATGAGATGCGATTAAATCGTTGGCCACGGTAGCAGAAATATTAGAGAAGTTATTCTCGATGGTTTCCTACTCATATCAGTACTAAATTGAGCGACCGATTAGGGTTTGATCGTTAACCATACCTTAAGTCATTCATGAGTCTCGCGTGGATGAAGGATTATACATACACAGTAACCGATGATGACAGGGTTCCATGAAAGAGTTATGATATACTCCATATCTCCTAGAGCACGTGGTGTAGCTTAGCACCCACCAGGCTGGCAACTCAACTTACAGATTGGGTTAAATCGATCCTTAGCCAATTAATCTATATCTTGATATAGTGAAGATATAATGGATATAGTGAAGATATTGGGTTAAATTGATCCTCAAGTAATGGATAATATAGGATGACATATTGAATAAGTGAAGAGATAACATCCCAAAAATTGGATCATGAGTTCATACCCCAAAAGACCAATCTCCTATAAGAGATCCAACACACTAGAACTTGTTCATAACTATCCTTTAAGAGAGTCAAAACCACTTTATAGGAAGAAAAAAATGCACAGGTAGATATAATCTACACGAACATATTAAACCATGCTAGGGGTGACCCACATCAAACCATAAGTGGCATATTTTTGTGACTTGAGTTTGATGACTCCCCTAGAGAATCTAACCCTATATGTTGTTCGATAAATACATTCTCTCAAAAATATCCATATAGAAAGCACTTGAGATATTGAGTTAATGAACGCTCTCTTAGGATGACCCTCTAGGCCCATGTTAGGATGACTCATTGGAGTCCATCTCCTTGTGACCTTGTCCCTTTGATTTCTTTAACATGCAATCTTAACATGATAAAACATGATTATGAGTGCAAAATAAGGCATAAAACATTCCATTTATATGCATGTTATCATACTTTGAGTGCATTTCTATCATTCCATGCAATTTTATGTTATAATCTCAAAATGCGTTAAGTTAGGGTTAATTATGATGAATTAAAGATTAAATATTTTATAACCTATCTTTACTTGAGATTATAAGTGGTTTTTAAAGTTAAATAATGAGGGAAATCATTTTTATGAACATTCATTTAATTTTCTAAAGTTAAAACCTTAAAGAAATGAATGTATTTTTGAAATAAGAATTAAATATCTTGTTATTTGAATAATTTGACTTTTTCGAATGATAGATAATTAAATTTCAGATCAAATGAAAGAAATTTGGATTAATTTGGAGTTGTATTTTGAAAGTTATGATTTTTAAAATTTTTAGGGATTTTTTCTGCATTTTTCTGATTTTATTTTTGATTTAAAAGAATTTAAAACAATAAAAAGGGCAAAAAGGGATTGTTTTTGCGCGAGTCCCACGTGGGTGCGACGTGGCACGCAAGGCCACGTGGCAGAGCCATGTGGGCCCACGCGGCGCCTACGCAACGTGATATTTATCTATTTATAATTATATAGTTTATAATATATAATATGTTCAGCCTTCTGTATATCGGAAGGGAATATTAATCCCCTAAAACCGTTGCTCCTGATAAACCCGACTATCTCTCTTATTTTAAATGCAGGACACCTGGCGGAAAGGGAGACGTCGGATCGGCGGTGCCTTGGAAATCCGTGTGTCAATCGCGTGGACGCGTGGACCACTGATCATCAATAGCGCATGTGGCTTTTAAAAAGAGTTATAACGGCCACGATTTCACGCGATCAAACGCATCTGAAGCATTAGATCGCGATCCAACGGCGCCGTTTGATGGCGTTTTATAACGCATATCGTGAAGATTAAATCTGGAGCGTCCATTCAAGATCGGAAGGTCATAATCTAATCGTAACGGTTCGCCATTACGCGATCATCTAGACCATTGATGGAGCTTGAAACTCACCGATCGGACGGTTACGCCCAATTTTGCCTATAAAACGATGTGTTCTTCGATTTTGTAAGACATTCTTGGATGATTTTGCTTAATCGACTCATCTAAACCCTTCAATCCTTGAATCTCTCACTTCTAATCTCTTCTAGACTCGAATCCACGTCCACGGAGTCATTAAAAGTGAGATTTCATCGATCGATCAAGGAGAATTTGTCTCTTGAACACCGATGTTCACGTTTGAATTCGCGGAATGAATAGCCGTCGATCCGGCGATCAATTGGATCGATTCGATCATTACCTCGGGTTAGAAAACAAGTTTTCCCTCTAATCTATCGTCATGTATCATCAATTTTTAGTTTAGGATCTTAATTTAGTTTAATTTAGCCTTTAATTTCAGTTTATGTTCTTCGCAATTCCGAAAATTTTATCCCATTTCACTCTTTGATTTCTCCGCGATTACTAATCCAAATCAAGTGATTTTTGATTCCATGGATAGATCTTTGATTATCTTTCTAAATCTACTATTTTCCCTAATTTCTCACCTCAATTCATTGTCCAATTTGATCAATTTCCAAAAGATATCTCGAAAATACCTTAATTCCCTGTGGATTCGACCCTTATTTACCATTATGCCATTCAATTCGAGTTAATTTCCCAAAATTGGTAAGTTCGGTATTATTTTTGACACGAGACCGTGTGAAATTAATGACCTTGCGGTCTCGTCTCGTCACCCTTCCTCTCATCAAGTCTTTATCTCTATTTATTTAAGGTAAGTTCGATGATTTAAATATGCTTTCTTATTTATGATATGGCTCATTCAATCCATTATTCTTATGACATTTTTTATCATCCAAAATAGCATGAGAAATGTATGCCTTTGCAAGAGCAAGTACTAAAGGCTTGAGCTATTGACCCGCGAAAATGTTAGAACTTGAGAAAACTTAGAATGAGTTTTTTGAGTCTATTATATTTAAATTCTTATATTAGTGTTTTATTAATCACTAAATATTTGAATTATGAATCCTCTTCCACTTTACGGTTTTGATCAATTAGAAATAAATCATATTATTCTATTTATTTTTAATTCCATCATTCCTACTATCTTATTTTCTATTGTCTGATTACTTATTTTTTGGTGCTCTAAGTATGGGGGCTTTCGTGTCATTATTCAAGCTCTCCCTCAGGCTAGCATAGTTGGACCTAGAGGGTCACACATATTAGGTCCATGAATGTTGGTAGATATAGACATAATTTTGAGGGTTTTTAAGAAAATTTCAATTATCTAATGTCTATAAAGAATGGTCAAACAACCACATCTAAAAGGGGTGCATGCAAACCTTGTTAGAAACTCTCTCCTTTCTTCTTGTTCTCTCATAGTGAAGAGTTTCAAGAGGAGATTTAACCCTCCAAAGATCATGTGGACATTTTAACCGCTTCAAGGAATTCCTTCAAGGAACCCTAAAAGTATGGATTTTGATATATACTAGATATATTTGGTTGCATTTGGTGTTATGATTGAAATATCAAGAGCTTATAAAGTCTCAAATCCTAGCATTAAGAGTCTGGCCAACCACCTTCTTAAGGTGTTGAACCCACTCCACCTTCTTTTGAGACTAGTCAATCACTTTTTTATTGAAATTTAATAATGGTCACCATGATTCTTTACAAGGCAAAGATGCCAAAGGCATTTTTTAAGGGTCAACGAGGTCAAATTTTTTTCTCTTGCATTCTTTTTCATTTACTTAGTTCTTCCTACTTTTCAAGAAGAATCCTATGTTTATAAGAGGAGAGAGGGTGATCACCCTATGCTTGGGGATGCCTAATGATAACGTGTCATTGATACATTCATTTTTATCATTATTAACTTATTTTAATTCATTTTTAAATAATTTGATGCACATTATCATGTTTTTTTATAATTTTTTTTATTCATCATGTCATTTCACTCATATGCTCATTTAGTGACTATTTAGCATTAATTTGGTGCATAAGTTGGGTTTGACCTTTTCTAAGGTCAAATGACTTTAAATTAGTCATATTTTCTAGAGTTTTCATGTTGGTAGGCCTTGAGTGAAAGAGAAAATGAAGAAATATAATAAGAAGACGAAGAACTTGGTTCGACTTTCAATGTTGAACCAGATTTATTAGAATGCACACTATTTTTATTCTCGTCTTGTTTATGTACGAAGAATGATCACTTGGTTGGGAGAAAAATGGAAAATTATTGTACCAAACGATTTATAGAGTTGAAGCTATGACTTTAAAAATTTAGGATTTGTGTAAAATTTTTCTGATTTTATCTAAATTTATGTGAGTATTTGACACGATGCAACTTATACATGCAATTATGTGATTATTATTATAAATTTAGGCATAAAACAATCCATTCTTATGCATGTTATCATACTTTGAGTGCATATCTATCATTTCATGCATTTTAAGTTATAATATCAAAATACATTATTTTAGGGATATTTATGTATAATTAAAGAATATATTTTAGAGTAAATAATTCTCATATATATTTGAGATTATAATTGGTTATTAACGTAAAATAATAAGAGAAAATACTTTTTATACACTCATTTATTTTTCTAAGTTTTATTTTTTAAGAGAAATGAGTATCTTATTTATTAAATTAGACTTTTTAAATGATAGATTATTTAATTTTTGATCCAAAAAAATAATTTTGGATCGATTTGGAGTTTTATTTTGAGACTTATGAATTTTATAAATTTTAAGGATTTTTCTAGAATTTTCTAAAATTTTCTGAATTTATTTTGGATTTATTTGGATCTTTCAATTAAATAATAAAAAAATTGGCATTTTTTATCACGCATTGATATGGCAGCTGATGTGGTAGGGGCAATAATTTTTTGTCACGTGGCGATGTGTGTACATGCCACGTGGCGATATATGTGTGCACGTGTGTGCATACGTGTGCGTGTGTGTGCGCGTGTGTTCGCGAGTGTAATTAGTGGGTTAAGCATCCTTTTCAGGATTTATGCTAACCCACTAAATGCTCTCCACTGATACACCTATAAATCTGCGTTAATTTTGTCATGTGGGACTATCTTTATGTTTAATTTTTACGCAGGTGATGTGGCACGATGGGAAGCGTTCGATTCACGTACTTAATCAAAGCTGTTTGATCTTCACTTAAGTGAGGGAGTATGCGGTGCACTATGATTGGGCAATGATTCATTTTAAAATGATTTAATCTCACCCGTTCATCTGAGGAGTTATAACGGCTGAGATTTAATGCACCCAATGGACTTCCATGGACAAGTGGCGACAGCTGAGGCATTCGATGAAGATCGATTGGTGGACGTTACACAACGATCAAAGTTCACGCAATGACGGGGCTTCATCTGGGCGTTCGATTTTGAATCAGATGGACGCGACTTAAGGATGACGATTCACATCTTTACATGTCATCTCAGCCATTAATCAAAGATAAAATGCCAAATCCAATGGCTACGCCCAAATTTGCCTATTTATACGCATGTTCTTTGACGAAAAATGTATTCTTTGGTGTTTCAAGTAATAAAACTATTTAGATGTCTCAATCCTTGAATCTCTTGCTTTCCTCCTCTTCTAGATCAATTTTCGTATCCAAGAAGTGTTTGAAAGTAAGATTTCATGGAGAGAATAGGGGAAAATCGCTTCTTAAATGCCGAAACTTGTCTTCGAAATCGCGAAAATGAAGAGCCCTTGATCCGGCAATCAATTGGATCATTTTGAGTGCAATTTTGGGTTAGAATTTGTGTTTTCTTCCTACTCTCTATTCCTATAACATCATATTTCAATTTCAAATCATAGATTAGTTGAATTTTTAGATTTAATTTTTGGTTTTTTTCTCTTTGCATTAGGAAATTCTACCTAAATTTTGTTCTTTGATTTCTTTGAGAATCTTGATCCAAACTCGAGTGATTTTTTTATTCCATGGATTTTTCTTTGATTTCTCTATCTAAAATTACTAAAATCTTTAATTTCTCATCTCAATTCTTTTTCTGGTTTTGATCAAATTTGAAGAACACTTCAAAAATATCTTAATTCTTCGTGGATTCGACCCGTATTCATCGTTATACTCTTAAATTCATGATTTTAATCTTAAATTGGTAAGTTTGGAATATGTTTTGATACACCTCCGTGTGTTTTCAACTACCACATAAACTCATTTTGTCAATATTCTTTAAGAGCTATTTAGCAAAAAAGGGGGTCAACTACTAATATTGTAACACTTCCATGTAACAACACATCACTCAGCCACATGGAGGTCCCAAAACCACCCATGCGACAACCGCACATGCTAATAACCCATCAAAGAAATTTTTACCCAAGGGGTGCAAATGGTTCTAGGTGGCACCTTCACAACACACTCATGTGGCACCACATTGGCATTGGATATATAGAGATATTTTATTGTAAACATGCATCAAGAAGACTCTTTGAGTCCATATTATTAAGAAAGCTTTCCGTGTCAAACTAAAGGCCATCTTATTTGCAGGGACATGTGTTGCCATTTTATGTGTCCAAAAAGTGGCACCAACGTGCACCATTGGATCTGATGGTCCACATCCATTAGATTTCTTTTAAAAAAGAAATCATGTGCCATCACATAAATGGATGTTGCACTTACCCTCTATGAAATGAATGAGAGGTGACGCATGACAGATTTCTTGGAGTTTGTGATTGTGATCAACACAATCCAATGGACAATGTTCTCCCAATATCTCTCTCTCTCTCTCTCTCTTATAGATGTCATCTTATTGCACTGAAAGTGTCATGATTTGGATGTTTTTGTCCAAATTAGCTAGTCCTTGTGGCTTCCTTTCTTAACACGCATTATCTCTCCTCTCTACTCTCTCCTCCCTCTAAAAAGGGTGACATGGCCAAATCCTTTTCAAAGACGATCAGATGGCAAGAAACGACTGCAATGCCCCTTTAAATCTTTATTTGTTTTTTGAAGCTATCACCAACCTTTGCCCTAATTTCTTGATTCTTCAACCTCCTTTTTATTGGTTGACCTTCAGTGATCTTGGATGCTGTCTTGAGAAAAATAATCTCCAAAATGCAATGAATAAACCTTGAGTACATTCATTTTATGTAGATCAATTGCTCTTGATGTTCGGAACTTCATTTGAGCATGTCATCAATTGTAACATTTATCCGACATGAATAGTATCGCTCGCTTGACATCTCTAAGTTAGGGATGAGAAACCTACCTAGATGACATAAATTTAGGTTTTATTTTCATGTTTTAGCTAGATAATTAGTTCCTAATTGCAATTTTTCTCTCTTGGTAGTTACACTTTCTCTCTCTTACTTCTATCTAGAATATCTCCTTCAATCTATGTTTCATTTGCACAATCTTAGCCTCCTTGGAAAGCTCTTTTTGTCCTTTTTTTCAAATCTCTACTTTTTATCATCTAACCAATTTCTTATCCAAGATAAAAAAATTTGTCTAAGATTCAACCCTTATGGAGTTTCAAAACCTAATTCTTCATGGATTCAACATTGACCTTAACTTTGTGAATTTGACCTTTACTAGTTTTTTTTTGTGAGTTGAGTTCTATTTTTTTGATACATAATTGTGAGTTTTCAAAAACAGAAATTTACATTTATCTCCCGCCTCTTAAGATTATCACCTCTTAAAGAGTGGTCACTCCACTTAGGGGGTGTTTATGGGGTCCACCTCTTTGGGAGTATCCCTTCCACTTTCTTAAGAGGTGGTTATGCATGTCACATATGGATTTAATATCCACCATTCATTAGGTGGCACCCAAAGAGATTAAATCTCCACCCTTGATTCAAGGGAACCTTTAATCCTATCATATAAATGATTCTTCTTATTCCTTTTTGAAGAGATTTTTGTAAAGGCAAGATTAAGTGGAGGATTGGGATTGAAGTAAGTCTAGCATCACGTTTGCCATGGATTGGCATCAAAACAGATCTTATGCAAGATTTTAGGTTAGTTTCTCCACTGCAACTCCCTCCATAGATAGTGTAAACCGTACTTCTTTTTTATCTTAGTTTTTTTTTTTTTTCCATCACAACAATCCTTCACTCCCATCCATCTCATATCATTTTATAGCAATCTCCATTCCATTTTCCTTGATATCTTATCCCACCATCTCCATATTATTCTCAATCTCTACTTCAATTAAAAAAGATATAAAAACATGAGTAAATATAGAGTTAGAAAAACTTTCCTATCATATTCTATCCTCTCCATCTTCTATATTCTCTCTAGAAAACCTTTCCTTAACACATACCTATCTTTTCCTCCAGAAGAATTTAATCTAATTTCCTAGGCTTCTTGAGGATTCAACCCTTACTTAATCCCTATACTGATTGAGGAAATATAAATATTTTTGTCATGAGATCAATTCACAACAACAAATAAGAACACCCCCAAAATCAGGCTCATCAACATGAACAGTAAGATACAAAGAGAATATAATAGTGAACAATAGGGAGAGAAATGGTATGAAATGTGACGAGCAATAAATGCATGGTTTTTTAAGCACAAGATAAAAAACACATTAATGCATCAAAAATAAAATAAAATCTCCTCTAATGGTAATGAAAACCAAATATAATGGTGAATATGGGTTGAATTGACACAAAATTTGGTTGACAACAACCATAGAAAAATAAAATAAAATCCATGAGGAAAAAAAAATTACTAAAATTTCTCAAGTTTAGTAAAATAAAATGACATAAGCAGATGAGAAAATAAATATAATAAAATATTTAGAGAGAGGGATAAGATAAAAATCGAACACATCAAACCGAACATCAATCAAAGTTGAGACGAAGGAGATATTGAGGAAAGAGCATCACGATCGTAATAGAGAGACTTGCAGTAAAATCATCAATTGTACACTAATATCCTACTCAGAGTCCTAAATATAATCCAAAGATCATCTTTAATACATGAGGAAAAAAATTACTGACCCTAAGGTTTTGTGAAGATGACCCTATTGATAAGCTCAAAATATGATATTAATCAGTGAGAAACAATCTCGATAATTGTTACATCGTGTGAGTTTTTAAGCTTACACAACATATTTATAAACCTCACGAGCCTAGGGCAAGCAAGGGTCGATCCACAGGGAGAGGATAATTAGCTAGTGAATTTCCAATTTAAAACAGATTTTTTAGATTTTTAGAGAGTGATTGATACCTTCTCAAGGGCTGGAGCTTGAGACTACTAAGTAGACTAAGGAAATGTATAATTTATAAGTTTACTTAATATTTAGAATATTTCTAAATGAAAACATAGATTAATTTTTCACATAATTTATGAAAAATATTAGAAATAAAAAAAAACAAATGAGAAAAGTAGTGATTAAAGGGAACTACATAAATGTAAGAAGTTAGAAAAGAAAATGCATAAGACATAAGTAGAGAATAACTAAGAAGAATGAGTGTAGAGAGACAGAATATGCGACGGTGAGAGAGAGAATGGATTCGAAATGAGTAAAGGTAATTAATATAAAATAAGATAGAGATACAAGAAGGAGAAGAGAGAGCGGTGAAACGTGGGGATGTGGCTAATAGGTGAAGCAAATAAATTTTTTTCCTTTTTGGATTTTTTAACTCATACCGATTACCGCAGTCGGTTTTAGGCAGATGTCGTAATCGATTTTAGGTAGACGCACCACTGCAGATTAGAAGCGGCAACTCCCATGAGCATGAGGACAGGAGCTAGGCAAAATTCAGCGATGAAAGAATAAAAAACTGATGGAACAATTAATTTTGTGAATTTTCTATTCGAAAACCAATTTCAGAAATTGGCTTTGGGCAGGAACACAACTGCAACAGATGTTCACGCAATTAAAGAGGGGATGCAAAGATGATAGGAGGCAAAATAAAATGGCGAAAGGATTCTTGTCGTGAAGTTTTTATTCAAAACCAATTTCAGAATTCGGTTTGGGGTGGGAATGCAGTTGCAGGCGGTAGTGATATTTCATGCAATCTCAATGGAGTTATGAAGAACGACGATAAACAAAGAAGACAGAATAAAAAAACAAGTAAGACTAAATAAAAAATAACGAAAATTGCTATGATTTCTATAGTGATGAGAGGAGTATTTTCTGGAAGAAATAAAATAGAGGAAAGAGAGATTGCTGCCGGCGGGTAGTGGCCTTGGAGCGGCAACGTCAACTCGAGGACTCCTGGAATTGTGATTCCAAGACGAGTCTTGGTTGAATCCGGTGGGGTCGGGAGCTCTGCAAGTGGGCTACTTGCCACGAGGGTAACCTCCAGAAAGGGAGGAAAGAGGGGACCAGGAAGAGAATGTGAGAGAGATACCTTTCGTCACACCCGTCAAGGCTTGAGGGTCTCTTCTTCCTCTTCCTTTCCAGCAGCTCTGGACGCCCTCATTCCTCCGGGCTCTTACTCGAGTAAGAGGGACATCAATCTAGTTGCACACAGGCTTCCAAAGCGGGCTGGTCTAAATCAAAATGACCATTTTTCTCTCCAGAAACCATATGGGTAGGGTTCAACGGTCCCGATTCGGTCCGGTTTTTGACACAATAGTCGGTCTAAACCTTAATTCGGTCTCGGTCTCGGTCTACTTCGGCCACGGTTCGGTTCGGTCTTAATTTCGGTCTCAAATTTTCAAATGTAACAAATTTTCAAATATCAAAAACTAGTTTAAAATGTCAAAAAATTTCCCACCTAGAAGTTTAATTAACTGGCGGAATGAACTCTCGATGAATGTAAGAATTGGTGGCTTGCTCCCAGAGTTCAAATGCCATCTCCCAAAAGACGTATCCCTTGCAAATTTGAGCCTTTGAGGATCTGCCCATGAAAAAAAGTGAAATTATTTAATAGTGCAGAAACTTAAATAGTTTACAATTATAGTAAACTTCTAGTATTATGTAATTAATAAATATAAGTGTGCCTATTGATAAAAATGCTAATTATAAATAGAGAAACAAACCTAACAATAAGAAATTGAACTAGTAATAAGAAAATTTACTCTTTGTAATTAATCGAGGTCACTAAAGGAGTTTAAATCAAGAAAAATCAGTCACTTCATAAAAAAACAATAAATGTCCGTGTTTATTCGAAAATAATAGAAACAAAAAAAAAATCATTGTTTCTGCTCATTCGTTTCCCTCTCACATTGCTCTCATTTCAAAGGGGCAGGAAGTCGGATTCCCCCTTTCCCAATTGCATGTAGTCTCTTTCTCTCTCTCCTTTGTCATCACCACGCTCCACTTCTTGTCTCCCTCCTTGTCTTCTCAAGTAGGCGTCATCGCCACAGACAGAGCCACACAGTGAGAAAAATATGTAGCGAGGTGTACACACAGCACACACACACACATAACACGCTCTCGTGCGCGCTAGGGAGAGAGAGAGAGAGAGAGAGAGAGAGAGAGAGAGAGAGAGAGAGAGAGAGAGAGAGAGAGAGAGAGAGAGAGAGAGAGAGCCATAAACAGAGACCAATGTGTGTGTGTGAGAGAGACAGCAGAGGATATGGGCGAAAGAGAGAGAGGATGAGGAGGGAGATAGAGAATTCGAGTGAGTCAGAAACAAGGAGACCAATGCATGTGAGATAGAGAGAGAGAGAGAGAGACAACAGAGGATGTGGGAGAAGAGAGGGAGAGAAAGGATACTCGGGCTACAGATTATGGATAGAGAGTGATTACATTGAATAGTGGGAGACAGAGAGAGGTAGAGAGGGAGGTAAGGCTGAGGAAGAGAGATAGGAGTATGGATCTAACGTTAGATTAAGGGAGAGGGGTTGAGGTAGAAGATTAAGGAAGATACAAAGCACTTTTATTAAAAAAATTCTTGGTCAAAGCGCGATGACGAGAATGGCAGAAAAGCTTCTTCCGCTCGCGCACTCACATGTCAGAGACCGAGGGAGAGCGGCCCGTGAAAGAGAGATTTCGCGGGATGGAAATGTTTTCCTTCGCGTGAGAGAGGAGGGAGGCGAGAGAATTGATGGAGAATTTTAAGGAAGAAGCAAGTAGCGCGCGAGAGAGAGGAAGAGAAAGAGAGAGCAATCAAGGGAGAGAAGAGAAAGAGGGGGGGAGAAAAAAGCTTTCGCGAAAGGAACTTGAGCGCGAGAATGAGGGAGAAGGGCGGAAGAGGAATTCACTTGGTGCACGAGAGAATTGTTTTCCGCGCGCGAGAGAGAGGAAGAGAAAGAGAGAGCAAAAAGGGAGAGAAGAGAAAGAGGGGGGAGAAAAAAGATTTCGCAAAAGGAACTTAATTGATTTTTTTTCATTCAGTCCAGGACCGAATCTGTCAGTCGGACCGGACCGAATGGCGACCGAGACCGTCAAAGGCTCATTTCATGGATTGACGGTCTCGGTTCGGTCCGGTTGACCGAAGGTCGGTCGGTCTTTGTGGAACCCTACATATGGGTTTAAAGGGAGAAGGAGAGAGATAAGGTGGGCCATTGGATCTCCTGGGCTTCAGCGATCAGGGCTTCACCGCTTTCTCTTCTCTTGCTTGCTTTCCATTTTTTTCTTAATGGGCCTTTTATTTTTGAGCTGCTCCCAAGAAATGCTTGGAATGTCTCCTCTAGCCCCTTTGGTTCTTGTCAATCAACCTAAACCCTAAAAACATCTCAAAACATCTTTGATGAGATCGACTCTACTTGACTCAAAGAGTCAAGTAGGGATTAGTTCTCTTAAAAATACGTAATTTTGCATCTATTTAGGGCAAGGTCTAGAATTTATAAAAATCACAATTTCATAATAAAATGTGGATAACACATGCAAATATATACAGAGAAGTGTGTGGGAAGTTCATTAAAAGAGCATGTTTACCACTAAGATTTATGAATTATCACCTATGTCATGGGATCAAAGCTTTAGATAACAACTCTTTGAAAATAGTTGTCAGCATTCAAGCATGAACTCCTCCATTGATTCAAGGTCAATTGATGAGAATTGTCACAAATCAATGCCTAGACATAAGGGGTGCAAAAAAATCATCAAATTGCTAATTAAAGCACTTAAAACCCATTTACTTATAAATACAAAAATGTGTGTGATTAAAAGGGTTCATGAGAACATGCAGTTTCATGCATTTTATGCACTTCTTCTGAAAAATATAAGCATAAATGCATGATAACATGATTGAAAATGATGAAAATGATAATTCTTATGCTTAAAAGATATTATTGATTTTTCATAAATTAATAACATTATATGGGCATTTAATGTCATTGATTCATCAAGAAGATAATCTTCTTTTATTATAAAATAACTTTTCTATTTATTTCCCATTTAAAATTCCTTTATTGACATAAATATATTTATGAATGAATTTAATCATGAATTTTATTAAATAAATTTATTTCTACGAGGGAATTGACATTTTTCTAGATTTTTTTGATTTTTTTGGGAGTTTATAGAAATTTAAATAATTTAGAAATGATGTTTTTATAATAAGATAAGAAATAAAAATAAAATAAATAAAAATGTAAAATAATAAAATATTAAAAAAATAGAAGAGGCGTGCATCCTCTACACACTCTCCTCCTCCATTTCCCTCGCTGCCTTCGTTCTCACCTTTACGTCACACGCTTCCCTTCTCTTCTCCTCCCTTCTTCACATGCACACGTGCAAGAGTGTGTGAGGGGGAGAAAATTTTCTCCTCCTCTTCCTCACCTTTACTTTTCTCTCTACCGCACTCTCTTGTGCATGCCTATGTGAGAGCATAAGGGGGAAGAGGAGATTCTATATTCTCTCCTCACCCCTCTCTCTTTTCTTTCTCCCTCTTCTTCATCTTCTGCCGATGCACCATCATCCTCTCTGCAGCAGTCTTCTTCATCTTCTTTCCTCTCTCTATCTCTCTCTCTCGCTCTCTCTTGTGTCTTCTCATGTGTGCATGCATACACACGTGAAGGGGAGAAATTCTTTCTCACCCTCTCTTCCCCTCTTTTTCTCTCTCTTTCCGTCTCTTTTCTCTCCCTCCCATGAAAAAATTCTTTTTTTTTCGCGCATCAAATTTCACCACCGTAGTAACGAAAGCGTATGCACGTGATCATTGAAAACACGCCAATAAGCTTCAAAATATTTACCAAAATCACCAATTTTAATTATTAATCACGAATTACATAGTATAGAGGTGAATAAGGGTTGAATCCACAGAGAATTAAAGTATATTTGATGTATTCTTTGAAATTCGATCAAACTGGATGATGAAATGAGGTGACAAATTAGGGATTTTTACATTTACAAGAGAACTCGAAGGAGAATCCATGGAATCAAAAATCATAGAATTTGGATCAAGATTCGTCAAGAAATCGATGAGCGAATCAAAGAGAAATTTCTGAATGAGAAGATAACGAAAAACCAAAATTAAAATTGAAATTGACTTAATCTATGATTCAAAATTGAAATCTAATGTTATAAGAAGAAATATTAGGATGAAAACACAATTTCTAACCCAAGATAGCGCTCTAATTGATTCAATTTCTCGTCGGATCAAAGGCTTTTCATGCCGCTAATTTGAAGATGATCGTTAGTATTCAAGAATCAATTTCTCCTTATTCTCTCAATAAAATCTCACTTTCAAACAGTCCTTGGATGCAAAAATTGATCTAGGAGTATTGGAAGCAAAAGATTCAAGGATTGTGGTGTCTAGACAGTTTGATTACTCAAAAAACCCAAGAATGACTTACATCGTCAAAGAACATCTCAATTTATAGGGAGAATTGGGCGCAATCATTAGATTTAACATTTAATCTTCGATCAATGGCTCTGATGAAATACATATATGTAAATCATTACGCTTAAATCATGTCTGTTGGATCGAAGATGGACTGCTGAGATTTTGCCACGTCGCGCGTGAAGAAGAAATGCGTGAAACGCTTGTTGTCTGATCTTGATCTAATGCTCCAGATGCTTTTTGTCGGTTTTAATCTCAGCCATTATAATTTCTCAGATTAACGGCTGAGATTAAATCAAACAAATAAGAGTGCGCCACAAACCCCTCCACTTAAGTGACGATTGACCATCGTAATTAAATTGCGCGATCGGACTCTCCTCACGACCCCACGTTAGCTGCGAACATAAAAACATAAAGATAGTCCCACATGATTAAAAATCAAAGGAATGCGTGCGTATATAAGGTATGTCTTCATAATGAGGTAGCAAAAATCCTGTAAAAGGGTGCTATCTCATTATTCATACACACACACGCTCACACACGTGCACACACACGCACACACGCACGTGCGCACACAGGCACACACGCACACACACACACATGCAAACACATGCACTCACACATGTGCGCACATGTACACATGTGTGACACATGGCATTCTCATACGCCATCACATGGCGTCACCATTTTGTCCGTGCTATGTCAGCTACCAGATTCCTATCTAACATAACTCATACTCTTAAGGAGAAATAGTAGGTTGAGGAAGGGCAAGATAAAGCTTGGAAATAGTAGGATTTCCAAAAATTTAGAGCCAAAGAAAAAATGAGAGCGCCAATTAGCTATGACATTCTTGTCATGGCCTCAATGGAGAAGGCCAAGACATCAACCTAAACCACAAAAAAAAACATGAACTAGTGTACCCTCGACATCACCAAAGGAGATGACAGCCCTGATGCACAAGCTAATCACTGAGTACATCATGGCACAACCAAAGAAAATAGGTCCATAGGAGAGCTTAGGGAATAATATCAAGCACAATTAAGGTTCGTCTCACTGACCGACCTTCGTCACTAGCAACCTACGTTAGAGGCCAGCCATTTTATTATTTATTTGGGATTTATAATTTTTTTGTCTTCTTTTAACTATTGAGAGCTTGATTTTGAAATGGAGGGTTTTTTCGGCCTCTCTAAATTGTCTCACTGTCACCAAACGAGGAATCACCCATTGTCATCGCTCCTAGTTGCCCTCATTGCCACCATCTAAGGCTGCTACTGTCGCTACTAGGTGAGATGTATCATCCACTTGCTATGCCTCATTGTTTTTGACATCGTGCACACATGACCTCCATCCTTAGCACCACAATATCCCAATCACATCACCAAATCAAGAGAATATGTGACAACCTCCACGAAGAGACCACACACTACTCCTGGAATGATCAACTACTACAACTCCTTGGACATCCATTTGCCTTTGTCTTCGCACACCTCCACAACTCTATGCCCCTAGAAACTCCCTACCTCTATTGACACCAAAGTTATGCCCTTGTCCTTTTGTCATTTTTATTGTCTCCTTCAGAACCTTGGTGATGCTTTACCGCCACACGGTAGATGATAGGTTATAGTGGGTGAGTGCCTATGTCCTACTAGATAAAACAAAGTGTGGAGATTTGAGTTGCCCCACAACATTAGTAGGCAGTCCTCTTGCTCCCAAGGAAAGATGGGCCCGACTCACACCACCCTCCTTCACCTAGACCAAAAGCATCAAGTTGACCATGAGTTGTAGCACGCCTAGTCCTTCCCTCGTTCCCAGGGTTCAACCACTTGCATGCATACTCATAATCGCCTACATCAAATATACATGTACACTTTTGATCAGAATGATCTCAAACATAACCTAAAATAAAGGAGCCTTAGTAAGAAAATAATCATGCCTCTCATCTATGAGTCCTCTTTTTGGAGTTTTCTGAAATACACAAAAATTCAAAATTTTTCAACCTAATGAATTTGTCCCAATTCATAAATAAATTATCTCAATAGTTTCACAATAAAATTAATATTTGGGGTGACTTATTGAAAAATAAATTAATCTGTTAATCATCCTCCCATTTTGAGAAACATAATGAAATATGGGTGAATCAACATCCCAACATTTACCCTAAAGTTAACTTGTATTGATTAGCACCATCAAATATGCATTAAAGAACAAGTTTAAATATGAAAAAAAATTTTATTTAAAAAAAGTCATATTTACTTTGAAATTTTGTGAGGGTAGATACATTACAAAGGATATTTACAATCATAATAGCTAGATATAGGGAGGGTCAAATATAAATTGGGAACATGAGATTGAAAAACATCTTAAAATTCTTTTGATTCACCTACACTGCAATAGGTAGTTTCTCCATTTTTATACATCTCCATTTTTATCTAGGGAGTTTCTTGGCTTTCAAGAATGGCACGGTAGACTTGCAGATAGAGTGGAACAATGCTAGTGAGATGGTGATTTCCTAGCGTTGGAGGTAGTGGCATGGTAATGGCTTGACAAGAGAAAGAGGGAGATCAGCCATTGGTGCCAATTGAGAACTTGCATTGAGAAGTGAGATGGTTAGATAGATATTTACTAGCTATTATTGGCATGTGATTTGAGGAAGCTTCATGGCCCAAGTTGAGTCTTCAACAACAGTAGAAACTGAGACAATGAGATACTTCCATTGCAGTTGAAATCTTTTTTCTTTGTCAAAGATAACTCTTTTGTGTATCAAATGGATCAAGATCTCAAAAATTTAATGCTCATGAATAGAGCGTGAGAATGAATTGGATTTTTCAAAAATGATCAATTGATTGGTATAAATGCTCAGTGGGCTAGGTCAGCCAATATTAAGTACTCAAATACTAAAAGTTAACAAATCAAAATATCTTATCAATGGTGTGAGTGGGCCCTAGCTATATTTTAAATTAAACCCACCCTTTAGTGGAATTTAGTGCCCTTTTGATAGGCTTTCTAGGAGCTTAAGCATATTAGAATCCATTTAAGTCACATTGTCTTTGGAAATCAATTACCCAAGAACTATTCCTCTACCAAATGGAGAGCCTCTAAATGGTGACAATGCAAGAAAACCACATAATTATTGCCCCCAAAGGGGGCTTGATAGTTTCTACAACTTTCCATCAAAGAAGTTGCACTGCCAAGGATTTCTAAATGATCAAATGTCATACAATTTCTATACTCCCATCAATTAACCTCTGTAGAATACATAGATTAGATGATGACAAATTAATCCACATGATATAGCCCACACCTAGGAAGATTCAAGAATCTCCCCATGTGGACAAAATACATGTGATTATCTAGATAATTGTACATAAAAACTTTATGAGTTTTCTCAAACTTGGTTAGCATCACATCAGAAGTTTTCTTAATCCCACATAGCACCATGCCAACCATAGGACTGAAACAAATTTTCGTGGCACTTTTATGCAATGAAGCCACACCAATTACGTATCTTCTTATGTTGAATGAAATAGACCAATTATGGATATGTAGTGTGGAAGTTTCAAGAATGAAACTCAATTGAACGTTTCCAATTTATGCGGATAATAATATAAATGGATAAGGAATATAAATATATTTCTACAACAAAGCCAATATGTCCATAACAAAGAGCACTAAATACAAACACCATTATGAGTGGTATGATTGAAAAATACTTGAGGAGAAAAATACTTGGTGAGAGGATCCTAAATCATTGAGTTTTTTCCAATATGCTTTGTAGGCACTTCCCTCTTTTGCACCCTTTCCTTGACAACTAAGTACTTGATGTAGATGTGCTTAGCCTTTGTCAAGCTCTTGTTATTTATTGGAGACTAATACAACTGATTTTGTCACAATATATCTTGAGGGATCTCTTGATTTCGCTCAAAATCTGAAGCCCCATGATGAATCTATTTAGACATATTACCTAATTCAATGCCTCATACATTGCACTGTGTAAATGAATATGAGCCTTAGTGGAATACTTGTCATTTCCTCTCTCTATTTCTGTCTCATGCAAGGTTTCCTCCTTACTATATAAGAGGAGAAGCCTCCCCTTTTTTGGCCCCCAAATTATGATTTTCAAAGTCCACACAGTTTTAGAGAAACCCTAGGGTTCCTCATGGCAGCAGTAGTGGATCTCCTTGACAACTACCACAACCTTCTGACGAAATGATTATGTGTGGTAGTTGAATTCACGCGACATTGTGTCAAAATTAATACCAAACTCACCAACTTTATCAAATAATCACGAATTGAGGAGTATAGTGGTGAATAAGGATAGATTCCATAGAGAATTAGGGTAATTTCAGATGATCTTTTGAAATTCGATCAAATCGGACAATGAATCATGGTGAGAAATTAGGGATTTTGATATTTTTGGTAAGAAGACTCGAAGAAGAATCTATAGAATAAAAAAATCACTGAATTTGGATCAAGATTCGCGGAGAAATCATCGAATGAACAAGATAGAAATTTATGAAAAATAAAATCACGAAAAACCAAAATTGAAATTGAAATGGACTCAAATTACGATTCAAAATCAAAATTAAAGCTATACGAAGGAAGATTAGGATGAGACACAATCCCAACCCAAGATTGCGCTCGAATTGATCTAATTGTTCGCCGGATTCAAGGCTTTTCATTCTTGAATTCAAAAATACGATTGTTGATGTTGAAGAGCCAATTTCTTCCTATTCTCTCAATGAAATCTCACTTTCAAGCACTCTGTGGACGCGGAAATGAGTCTATAGTTGATTGGAAGCAAGAGATTCAAGGGACTAGGTGTATAAACAGTTCGATTACTTGAATTGCTGTGGAATGCTTTACAATGTTGAAGAACACTTCTATTTATTGGGTGAATTGGGTGTAACCGTCCGATCGCATCCGATTGAGCATTTAATCTTCAATCAACAGCTTTGATGAAACGCAAGATTGCAAATCATTACGATTAAGTCATGGCCGTTGGATCTCAGATGGACCGTCGAGATGAAGCCACGTCGTGCGCGTTATAAGTAACGCATTGAAGCATCGCCGTTTGATCTCGATCGGACGCTCCACATGCGTTTCGTCGGTTTTAATCTCAGTCGTTATAACTCCAAAGATCGATGGCTAAGATTAAATCAGTTTAAAAAGATTCAACGACGAATGAGATTGTGCCACGTACCCCTGCCTTTAAGTGACGATCAATGATGATGATTAAATGTGCAATCCGATGCTCTAGATTTTGCCACGTCACTTGCGCCCTTATAAAATTGATTTGAAATTAAATAAATCAATTTTAAATTCCAAAAAATTCAGAAAAATTCTAAAAAATTAATTAGAAATTGAGAAAAATTCAGAAGAATTAAAAAAATCCCTAAAAATTAGAAAATTCATAACTTTAAAAAAATTTAACTCCAAATTAGTCTAAATTTGTTTCATTGGATCATAAATTAAATTATCTATCATTCTAAAAAGTTAAATTTAATAAATAACAAGAGAATAATTTATATTTCAAAAGTACATTCATTTCTTTTTAAATTTTAAAACTTAGAAAAATATATGAGTGTATAAAAAATGATTTCTCCTATTATTTAACCTTAAAAAATAATTATAATATTATGTAAAGATGGGTAATGAAAATATTATCCTTAACTAATCATAATTAACCCTAAATTAACTCATTCTAAGATTATAATGACTTTTTCATAGAATGATAGATAAACACTAAAAAAATATGATAACATGCATTAGAATAGAATGATTTATGCCTTAATTTGCATTAATAATCATGTATTTACATGTTTAATTTGCATGTTATCACCTTCCTCCTTTCATCAAGCCATGCCACACTCTTCATCAACTATGTCCAGCCAATGGAAGGTTGATGAGTTTTGCTTTAGAGCCACCCTACACAATGTTTCTTGATAACATACAACATCAACTCGTAATTACATAATTATTGGTGCATTTTAGGGCACCATTCATTTTCTCTATATTCATGTCATCGTACTTTGAATGCATTTTCATCATTTCATGCATTTTATGTAAAAAATATCAAAATCCATCATGTTAAGGGCTAATCATGTATAAATCAAGAGTTGAACTTCAAATAGATTAGCCTAATTTTATTTGAGTTTTAAATGTAGTATAATAACAGAAAAATATTTTTATATAAACACTAAAATTATCTAATTTTATTTTTTTAAGTAGAATTAGTGTATTTTGAAGTTAAATATTTATCCTCCTATTATTTCTTAAATTAAATTTCTTATATTGATTGATTATTTAATTTATAATCAAAAAAATTGGATAAAAGGAGTTGTATTTTGAAAGGTAAAAAATTTCTAATTTTTAGTGATTTTCTTGGAATTTTTATGAATTTATTTTGAATTTCTATATAATTATTTTATTTATTTTATTAAAATGTACATTGACGTGGAAGATGACGTGGTGCACATGCTTGCATTGGTGACACACGGTGACATCTAAGGGAACCATGTGGCGTGTTGGTGGCACACACATGGCACATATTCGGGGAGGGCCATTAGTGTTAAGTGCAATTAATGGGCCTATTTTATTTGATTTAATTTATGACCTATTTATAGCCGTTAAATGACTTTGATATTTTCAATGTGGGACTATTTTTATCTAACTGTGTGCAGGTGATGTGGCATAATGTGGAGTCTTTGATCTCGCGATGTAATCATAGCTATTTAAGATCACTTAAGTGGAGGGGTATGTGGTACTTTCATATGGGGCATTGATTCATTGGTGAATGTTTGTGGACGCTCTGATGAAGATCAAAGGGTGGAAATAAAGGAGAAGGTCGAGCCTGCATTGTGAGGATCGTGGCCCACTTCTCCCCCACGATGTGGCTTCATCTAAGCTGTCCAAGTTCTTAAAAAGAAACTGACGGCCCATATTTAAATTGCGAAATTCTTCTATAAATTTAGGTTCTCTCTTACGGAAATTGAACTCTTGATCAAACGTCGAAGTGAGAATTTTTTGAGGAAACTCTTGAGTTCTTCATGAATCCTTTGTGTCTAAGACTCAATTGTGCATCGATTGAGGTAAGAAATTCACGAACATTGTGAGAATATGTTTGGTAATCGTCCCTTGAATGCTGAAATCACGTTAGAGAAGGAATGAAACAAATTTTTAGCAATCAAATCAATTTGAGGCTCAATCATTGTGTCAATGAAGTTAGTCGTGTGATACCTTAGTAATCCTTACTTTCTAGATCATTTAGATTAGGTTTAGATAGGTAATTAGAGTTTTAAGAATTGGAAATTCTTCATTTTCCCCAATTTACTTTGTGGATTTTTTATTATTACCAAACAAGGATATCTCCATGATCTTAAATTCAATTATAACGAATTTGGTTTCATTGGATTCCTTGACCAATCAGCTTTGTTTGGATATCTGATTCGTAAATTTCATCAAGGTTTGACCCCTCGATTTGCCTTTTGACCAACTACTATTCAAAATCCATCCGAATTTAGGTGTTGACTTTCAAGGGCTATTACTATCATCTACAAGGTGAAATTTATCAAGTTGGGAGTATTTGTAATCCTCTAATCGTAAGCTTTCTATGCATAGGTGATTTTCTAGATTTGGATATCATTTGACTAGTCAATTAAAGGATTTTGATAAAAACCTTAATTTTGGTGATTTTCTGTCCATTGACTTTTAAAAAAATCATAGTAAATTCAATTGTGCTAAAAAAATCATGATCTTTATAACAAAATTCTCCTCTTTCTCTCTAGTTTCTAAAAATATAATTTTCTTAATATTATCTCATATTTTCTTCTGTGATTTTGTAGAAAGTCAAAGTAGGGTCAAAGTCAACACTTTGACTTTTGACTTTTCTTGTCAAAACATTTTTCAAAACTCTAAAAACATCATCTCTTACATCTTAGTACTATTTCTATTGATTATATAGTGAAGTTTTTTCTTAAAAAACTTAATTAGGCTTAAGTTTGACCATGTCAACTCTTTCGATTGCATCACTGCACTTGATTACTGGTTATTAAATCATCATGAGTTTGGAATTATTGTTTTTGACCGACAATCGTGTGTTTCAACAACCGCACATTTCATCACTCGTCAATAGTTAGAGTCAAAGTAGGCCTCCACGCAAAAATGACTGTGTTGTAGGTAGACAAGACCACCTTCAGAAGGATGCTTTAGATAAGCGAGAACATAGAGAGCAGCTTGCTAGTGGATCTCTGGAGGTGCATGCATAAACTGGCTAAAACAACCCACCGTGTAAATGATGTCAAGATGTGTAACAATCAAGTAAATAAGCTTCCCTACAAGTGGGCGATATGCATGAACATTGACAAGTAGTGGAGAGGCAGAGTCCTAAAAGTTAGGCTTACTATCAATGGGTTATGCGCAAGGCTTACACCCTAGAAGTCTGACCTTTGTATGTATATCTAGGCCATATTTTTTTGGGTTAAGAACTAACTTTCCTATTCGATAAGCAAGCTCGATGCACGAGAAATACTTTCCGAGTGCCTAGATCTTGAATAGTAAGATACCTGCAAATGGTAAAGCCCAATTGTATTGAGTGAGTAAAGAAGAGACTACAAGCCTCTATTTATAGAGAAGAAAGAGAGAAAGATAGAAATATAACCCATTTAGGACTAATATCCTTGAGAATGATAAAATATGAGTACTACCCAAGAGGTCACCCATCTTAATACTACTCTCACTCAAGCACGCTGAACTCTAGAGTTCTTATAAGAGTTAGTACACCTTATAATGAGTTATATTTAAGACCTTCTAATGAGCTATATCTGACAATACCGATATAAATAATCCATGACTCGAGTAATGCCAGAAATTCTGCTCAAAGGGACAAGGATATAATAATGAGAGCCTAAGATAGATGGCACCTGAGAAGGTCCCCATACATCACAATGAACAAGATCAAAAAGAGATTTACTCGGAATAGAGTCTACGCGGGGGCATTGCCGTAACGATTTATGCGGTCATTGAAAACACACAATCTGCGGTCAAACAAAATTTACAATTCTGAACTCACAATGCCTAAAAATATGAAATCAAGTATAGTGTAAAGATCACGTCCATCCACAAAGAACACGCTTGACTTTGATCAAAGAGTTGACTCGGTCAAACTTAGGTCTAATTAGGGTTTTTTAGAAATGAAAGTGATGTATAATTAATGAAAATGGTATAAATATAACAAAGAATATATTTTAATAATTTTAGAAAGTGTTTTCACAAAGAAAACTCAAAAGTCAAGATCAAAGCATTGACTTTGACTAGACATTGACTTTCTATAAAATCAGAGAAGAAAAACGTGGTAAAATATTATGAAAAAAATATATTCAGAAACTAGAGAGAAAATGAAAAATTTTGATATAAAATATATGATTCTTAGAGAAGAATTGGATTTACTATGATTTATTGAAAATCAATAATCAGACAAATCCTGAAATGAACACCTCGGTCAAAATCATGAAATTGACTAAACAAATGATATCTGAATCTACCAATTCATACATGAATAGAAAGCTTACGATCAGAGGATTCCAAAGAGACAAAAATTGTTGAATTTCACCTTATATTTTAAGAGCAAATGCCCCTGCATATCAACGCCCAAATTTGGATTGAAAATGAATTGTTGATGGTCAAATGTTAAATTAAAGGGTTAAATGATGATGAAATTTTACGAATCAGATATCCGGAGAAAACTGATGAAACAAAGAATCCAATCAAACCAAAATCGAATGATTTGGACTTAAGATCAGGGAGAATTCCTTGTTTCAAGATCAGCAAAAATCCACACTCAAATTTGGGCGAAAAGATGAAAATTCTAATTTCTAAAATGAAATTACCTATCTAAATCTAGTATAAACTACATAAATTGTAAGGATTACGATTGAATCATACTACTAACCTGATTGAGGCAAAGATTGGGCTTCAAATCACGTGGATTGAAGTGCATTTCTCCAGGTTCTTCTTCGACGTGCGTTCGGCGTTCAAGGGGAGATTCCGATCGATTCTTGCAATAATTCCTGATCAATCCTAGCTTAATATGATTGCAATTGAGTCTAGAATGAAAGGGTGATGCAGGACGACGGTTGTGAAAACCCTCGTGCCTGATCAATGAGTCTAAGAATGGCTAAGGAGTGCCGGTCAACCCTAACCTACGGATAAGCGAGTCCTACACCCTAAATACGTTCTCTAGCCGAAACCTAAGTGCGGGCAGGCGTGCCGGTCAGCGAAGTCAACTCCGAGTAACCCGGGGAAACTCGCGATGATGGGTAGGGTGAGGTCCTCTCGATCCACGTTAAGCGGCGTGCAAGTCGCTCGTCGTGGAGTAGCTCGGAGGCTGCAGCCCACGCTCGGTGTCGGACCTGACGTATGCATCAGAAGTCTCGAACCTATAGTCGTACTACCCTATCTATGTTGTCCGACGGCGGCGGAGACGAGTAAAGGAAAGGCTTCGAAAAGTAATTAGACTTTAAAATGAGGGGTCGAAGCTAACTTGCGGGGCGGGGTGCCCGGTGGGTCGTGGCGTAGTGGAGAGCCGGCTCGGCGGTATCGGCCGGAGAGAAAGAGACGACGTCTGAGAGGAAGCGGGCGTGCCCCGGGCAAGGCGCGGACACGGCCTAGTCTGAACACGGGAGTGGAGGCAACCAAGTGCCGGTTGGAGTAGCGACCCGGGGGCTGGGCGCGGAAGTGGCCGGTGACCGTTCGCCGGCACACTCCGGGCTGTTCACGAGCGCGAATCGACTGGGGCGGGCACGGACTGCGGCGGCTCAGGCTCAGCCTGTGGTCAGGTGGCACAGAAGGCCTGAGCTCTGGGTTGACCAAGGTCCTGGGAGTGACTGATGCTGGGGATGCAGGCGTAGCAAGAACAGGGCGCGGGCAAATTCTGGGGAGGACACGGGCGCCGTCTGGAGGTCAGGTCGTCGTTGTGATCTGAACTTTGGTTGCGATTCGGCTTGAATTCGGCGCGGCGGGACTGAATTTGGCCTGGTTGTTGTAGTCGTGAGGGCGGGTGGATTCGGCGTAGGGAGGGAGGCTGACACCCGTGCAGAGTTCGGCGGGAGAGCAATCGAAGTTCTGCCCGGGGCGAAAGTTGAGTTTGCCAATCGCCGGTGTAAATTCAGCAGGGGAGAGGGGAGAATCGACAAGGTGATGTAGCGAGTTTGGTGAGAGGCTGAGCGTGGCAGAATTTGCAAGGGCGTGGGCGAATCTGGCTGGGCGGAGAAGGTGGAAATTAGGCGTGGATGGGGGGGATTGGCGTCGGCTGGGGTCTCGGGGCAATGGGAAGGGTGTAGGGCACCCCTGGCGGATTTGGATGGGAGAAGAGGGGCGATTGTTTCGGTCGACGAAGAAGTGGGGACTGAGAGAGAGAGGAGAAGTTGAGAGAGAGAGAAGAGGAAGTTGGTGAAGTGGGGTGATTCCCGGCTGATCGTTGGGTGACGGCGGCCGAGGGCTGTGGATCTCGTCAAGTGGTAAGAAACTCAGACTTTCGTCATGAAATTCTGGCAGTGCGGTGATGGAAAATTCGCAGGGCGTCGACTCGGGTTTGGAGTGAATTTTGGGGGAAAGGAGATTGGGATGTATCTGCGATTGGTTTGAGCATGGATGGGAATGCATGAGGGAGAAGATAGAGGCTGAGGTAGTTAGGGTGGATTCCAGGTGGTGCTTCAGGCAGAATTTCGGGAGGTTGCGGTCTAGGCGTGGAACGGGAATCAGGCGTCGGAATTGGAGAGAGAGAGAGGGAACTCTCGGGCGGTGAATTTGGCAGGGAGTCGGGAGGGGGTCGCGGTCGCGGGGTGGGGAAATCCGGGAGTATGGCGGATCGTGGGTGAGTGGAATGATTGCGGCAGAGGAGAAATCTCAGAGGAATCGGGTTGAATTCTTGCGCGTGAGGAAGGGGATGGAGGTTTCGCGGAATGTGCGGAGGTGGTGGGCGTCGCTGACGAATTCAGAGATGGGGAGGGTTTCGGCTGGGCATACTAGGGGAATTGGTCGGGCGACGGGGTGACGGAGAAACGCAATGGCGAGGGTGATCGGAGGTGAAGGTGGAGGTCACGAGGAGATGGAAAGTGGGGAATCGGGAAGATGAGGCGTCGGGAGGGGGAAACGCGGAGGGCGTCGCGCGGGGCTGGATAGGGAACGGTTGGAGGAGCTGGAGGGGATGCGCGTGGTGATGGGGCTGGAGGAGGCATTGGGGGATGGCCAGAAGGTGGAATGGAAGCTTGAGGGAAGATGGCCGGAGATGGAGGAGGAAGTGGAGGGATGGCGGAGCTTGATGGAGGGGATGGCGGCACGGCGGTCCGAAGGCTGAGGCGGCGGCGGCCTGAGGCGGCGGCGGCACGGAGGCGTGCGACGGCGGCAGCAGCGGCGTCGGCAGCGGCGGTTGGACTCCTTCCCCGGCCTTCCTTGAGCAGCCACTTGAGAGCGAGAGCACTCCTTTCTTTCTTCAAATGACGGCTAGGGTTTGTGGGGGGGTCCCTTCCCCTCTTATAGAGCCCATAATGGGCCGAGAGGGGAAAGGCCCCACTTGAGGCCCACAACCTAAAACCCAAAATACTCATAGAAAACAAAGGTTCACAAAGAAAGGGCTTCACGAATGGGATCCCGAAAAGGGAAGAACCCACCCGAAAGCCTAAAAGGAAGAGGGAAATAAGCGAGGACCCGCTTAAACACGTGCGGGTCAAAAAGTTCATAATAAAGAAACAAAGATAAGCGGATAGATCCGCGCGCGCAACGGGCTCCTCCGGCGTCGTGGTATCGTGTCTTGGTGGTGACGGGGGTCGTACGCCACCAAAGGGAATCACGAAGAACTTAATCTTTTGCTCCAAAATTGCTTAATTTCTGCACGATTCAATCAAAAGTTCAGTTTACAAAGAGAGAACATCATTTTTATAAGAAATTTCATCGCAAAAAATGTGGGTCGTCTGATTTGCTGAAGAGATTTTGGATGACCACAATCGCTTCAAATTGGTGGCCCACGATCTCTTGATCCCACGGTTATCACCCGTCCGATCTTCATTGAATTCTCCTTATGAAACCACATATCGCTCCATGAGTCGCCAAAGGCAAGATTAAATCACGGCCGTTAGATTTCATTAATGAGATCGACTTTAGCGCATTAATCACGTGCGTTGATTATGATCGGGTGGATCAGAGTCCACCCGATTAACATTCCTTATTTCGCGCATGAGATTGAAGGCTCCTCAATGCGGCACATCGTCTGCAAAAAGAACAAAGATCTTAGTCCCACACGAAGGAAAATACGGGGATTCAACAGGTATAAAGGGTAGGGCTGACTTAAGGGGTGCGTCGTCCATATGGGCCAAGTACACCCCCCCCCCTATCTAACCTAGGCCCCACTAACCCGTTGGCCCATCAACTGCCAGCCCGTCCGACTTAGTAGCCAGATAGGCCCCCACGTAGGCATCCACGTGGGCTCACGTGGCTCCACCACGTGTCCGCCTTGCGCCACGTCAGCTTTGCGGGTCTCTCGTCATTAAATAAACCTTTTTTGCATTTTTGATAGGGAAATAAATCCGAAAAAATGCGTGATAAATCAAAATAAAATCTAGAAAATTTTATAAAATTCATAAATTCATAACTTCATTTATATAACTCTTTTTTACTCAAATTTTCTCCATTGGATCAAAAATTTATTCATCTTAATATTATTCCACCAAAAATATAAATTTAAAGAAGAATAAATAATGAATTCAAAAATACTATCCACTTATTTTCTTTGATTTCTCTATCACCTTCTTCTTCTACTCATCTTCACTACAGACAAAATAAAAATCACTAAAATGTGCTTAATTTTGATTTGTTTGACCTTATAAAAGGTCATTAATCATTAAAGCACATAATTAACCCTAAATTATGCAAAAATATGAACTTTAGTAAAATGGCATACCAATGGAGAAAATTCATAAAACTATGATAAAATGCATCATAATTACATAAATTAAGCATGAATATTAGTTAAATAAGATAGGAATTTAATTTAAATATGCATGTTATGAGGTAGGAGGCCCAAAAATGTTTTTCGAGTTGACATGACTCACACTCGAAAGGAGAAAATAGAAATGAATGGGAGATCTTGGCGAAGTTTGGAGATACAAGGGATGGTCAAGTTGTCGATGCCACTGGAGTGCAGAATTGGTCTAGGAAAAGAGAGCCCAACTAGAAGATAATCAGGGACAAGCTTATAAAGTCTACGTCCAGCCTCATGCCGCAAGCCAATCCTCTTCCTTGTCCACAAATCCTAAAAGATGCAATTGTAAGGAAAGAATGAGACGGTGCAAATAATGATATGGTTATGGCGATGATAGATAAGAGGTTGACAAAAAAATAGGGAACACAAAGGACTCGAGATAACTGGAGTGAGGAGGCCAAGTTGGCCTCGCCATGTCCCACAACAGAACATGCACAACCATCCACAATAGAAATAGAAGAAGGTTGCGATAATTTGGACAAGCGAGTAAGTAGGGGTTGTGTACTTGACATATGGGCAGATGCCCTCGAGTCAATGATCCAACAAACAGACGAAGAGGCAAGTAAGGCAGTACTTGAGCCGGAGGTGGATGCATGATGCAATGAGTGAGCTGGAGCTATAGGTGTCTCCGAAGCTTCATAAGACAATCATAGTCCTCCCGAGATATAGTCATCATACTCGAGGATGAAGAGGAAGAAGCATCAATTGAGGCAAAATTGGCAACCCAATCAGGTTTTCCAAACGTTTGTCAACGATAATCAAAACGATGATTTAGAAATCGGCAAAGCTCACATGGAAGGAATGGATGGCCATCATGCCCTCGACCACGCCCTCGAACGCCCCCTCAGACACCATCTGTGTGGTACCCCTTTTTCCTGGAATTGGGATATAGCAATATCATAGAGTCAAACGATGCAAGGGGGGAGGTGCAAGTGATGGTAAAAGAGGAGACCCTGTTGACAATCTGAGAGCGGAAGAGAAGGTCATGGCTAGAGTCGGAAGGTGAGACTCACTTAGTATAGATCCTCAGATCTGAGAGGAGATCAAGGTATCAAGGCCTCCAAGAAAGATAGCAACAACAAGCTCCTCTCGATAACGACGTTGAGTTGTAAGATCAGTTGTATACGGTTGATACAACTCCAACTGAATGAGAAGTCCACAAATGCTGACATAATAGTCTTGAGGGCGACACCCTAACTGCTTTGTCTTGAATAACTGCTCATATACCTCAACAAATCGAGATATATTAGACTCATAGACATACATGGAGGCCCATTCGTCCTAGATAGCGTTAGTCATTGTAATGAGTTGTATAGGGTTACCAATTAAAGGAATCTCCAGATGGGGGAGGGTCATTCGTGAGAAAAGAGATACGACCATGAATCTATAGAAAACATCAAAAGCTAGTAGACCAAGTGACATAGGTTGCCCCGTTGAAGATAGTACAACACCTCTAAAAATGGTGGATGAATATATTTATCGAAGAAGATGAGGAAGTGATAACATGCATATATAACTTAAATTCTTATCTTATTTAACTAATATTCATGCTTATTTTATGTAATTATGACGCATGTTATCATAGTTTTATGAATTTTCTCCATTGGTATGTCATTTTACTTAAGTCCATATTTTTTCATTATTTAGGGTTAATTATGTGTTTTATTGATGTTTGATCTTTTGAAAGGTTAAATAATTAGAAATTAACCACTTTCCTTGAGTTATTTTGACTTTAGTTGATAATTAAAAGAATTAATTTCAAGAAGAGAGTGATAGGATAATATAAAGTAGAATTTTTGAGGGATTATTAAAGATTATTTTGAATTCACCCTACTTTTCTTGTTAGAATTTATATTTTACGGTGGCATGATATTAAAGATAAAGAAATTTGTGATCCAATGGAGAAAATTTGCGTCAAAAAGGAGTTATATAAAGAAAGATATGAATTTTTGAATTTTATGGAATTTTACGGATTTTATTTTGATTTTTCAGGCATTTTTTTGGATTTTCTAGATTTAATTCCTTTAAAAAAGGGAGAAAATCGTGGGATTGTGGCCCACTTAAATTTTGAAATCTCCGCCGTTGAATTATCCTTCAGCAAATCGAATGGTCGGCGATTTTCGGGATGAAATTTTGTATAAAAACCGATGTTCTTCATTTGTAAACCTAACTTTTGATTGAATTGTGAAGAGATTAAGCAATTTTGGAGCAATATCTTAAGTTCTTCCTGATCCCCCTATATTCTAGACTCAATTGTGATCACATTGAGGCATGATTGATCACGAATCATTACAAGAATCAATTGAAATCTCCCCTTGAACGCCGAACGCACGCCAAAGAAGAAACCTAGCAAATACACTTCAATCGACACGATTTGAAGTCTAATCTTTACGCCAATCAGGTTAGTAGTGTGATTCAATCATATTCCTTGCAATAATTTCAATTTAGATTAGATTTAGATAGTCAATTTCATTTTAGAAATTAAATTGTTCTTCGTTTCGCCCAAATTTGGGTGCAGAATTTTTCTTATTTTGCAACACGAATTTATCCCTGATCTTAAGATCAAATTGTTTGATTTTAGTTTCATTAGATTTCTTGTTTCATCAAATTTTAGTGGATACCTAATTCATAAAGTTTCATCACCGTTTGACCTTCCAATTCAACGTTTTACCATCGAGTGTTCATTTTCAATCTGAGTTTGAGCCTTGACTTTCAGGGGCTATAACTTTTAGGTGCAATTTGAAAATTATGCTCTTTTTGGAATCTTATAGTTGTTAGATTTCTATTCATATATAAATTTCTTGATTTGGATATCATTTGGTCAGTCAATTTGATGATTTAATTTGATGTGTTTATTTTGGGATTGTTCTGATCTTTGATTTTCAATAAATCATAATAAATCTAATTGTTCTCAAAAAATCACAAAGTATAGATCAAAATTTTCTATTTTCCCTCTAGTTTCTTAATATATAATTTTCGTAATATTTTACTCTATTTTTATTTTCTGATTTTATAGAAAGTCAACGGTTGGTCAAAGTCAACCCTTTGACCTTGACTTTTGACTTTTCTTTGTTAAATCATTTTCTAAATTCTTAAAATATCTTCTCTCATATATTTATATCATTTCCATTGATTATATGTCACTTTCATGTCTTAAAATTTCTATTTAATCCTAAGTTTAACCAAATCAACTCTGTGATTAAAGTCAACCGTGTTCTCAGTGGATCGACCCAATATTTACACTATAATTGATTTTATATTTGTGTTATTGTGAGTTCAGAATTATAAATTTTGTTTGACCGACGTGTGTGTGTTTTCAACGACTGCATAAATCCTTTCGTCAGGAAGCAACTATCGGTTGTAGTTTTTTGGCCAAGAGTAAAGATTGGCGGTAACACCGAAGTAGGGGGCAATGTTGGTTGCATTACCGGAGTAAAACGAGGGACCGACTAGTTTTCTAGGGGTGGTGTGAAAGCAAAGAGAGAGAGGAATCGGCAAAGATGTCAATGGAGAGTCCTCGTTCACCATAATCTTAAGGTGGCGTTCCCCAAATTTGTATGCTAGGGACCGGCTAAGAAATCAATAAGCATGTATTGTGATGTGCCCTAAAAGTCAAGTGAATAAATCATTTGTTGCTCCCTTGTACAGTCCTCAAATCTAAAACATTTAAAAGAAAACTTTTAAATCTCAAGATTCTGTATCGAATGATATATAAAATCAATCTTTTCATTAAGTATAGAGAGGGATAGGTCCAAACAAAAATTCAACATAAATTTTCGTGGACAAAACGTATTATGTTAAAAAATATTGGATTTAGGTCATTGAAACAGCTTCAAATCTAATTTTATTTTAAAAAAAGTTCAAGGATCATAAAAATTTGCTTCCATTAATACCTAATTTCAATATTATTTAGCAAAGAATAAGAAGACATGAACTTTCAAAGATGCTGCTTGAAAAAATAATATTTTCCAAGAAAAAGGCAAGGTTGAAGGCATTGGGCCGCCATTTTCGATGTTCTTTGATCACAATAATTGTTTTCAATGCTTCTAAATCTAATGTAACAATTTTCAAGTCGATCCTACTTCAAATGATAAAGATATGATTGATTTAAGTTGACTGCACGGAGAGATCCACCAGAGCGATGGAGAGTCGACGTGTAGGCGATGACGGGAAGATCCGGCGCCGCTAAGAGAAACCCTAGGTTAGGGCTCTGATACCATGTGGAAAAAGGAAAGAGATAATGATTATGATTAAAGAAAAGAAGAGGGGAGAAGAGAGACGTATAGAGGAGAGGAGAGAGAGTAGTGATAACATGCTATTTATGCATGTAATTACATAGTTATTAATACAAATTAATGCATTAATCATTACAAATATATGCATGTTATCATCTTTTAAGCATATTTCTATCATTTTGTGTAAATTCATGTTATGATCTTAAAATACATCAATTTATGGATTATTATGCATAATTAAACATTATAATCTTTAATCCTAATTATATTTATGATCATAATCATGTTTTAAGGATAAAAATATAAGAGAAAAGACTTTTATTTACATTTATGTGTATTTATGAATTTATTTTATATAATAAATAAATATAGAAAATTAATATAAATTAATTCTCTTATTATTTTAATAATTTGACCTTTTATAATGATAGATTATTCAATTCTGAATCCAACAAAACAAATTTGAATTAATTTGGAGTTATATTTTGAAAGTTATGATTTTTATAATTTTTTTGGAATTTTCTAGAATTTTTCTGATTTTACTTATATTTATTTTCAATTTTTTAAGTGTTTTAATTAATTAAAAAGTGCAAAAAAATGCATTTTCCGCACGAGCCCTCGTGGATGCGACGTGGCACTCGAGGCCACGTGGCGCTGCCACGTGGACGCGCGCGGGTGCTTGCGTGGCACATGAATGACGTGTATACATATAATAATTATTATAATGTGGTTTTCGTACTTATAAGCATTCCATAGAGGAATTTAAGCTGACCTACACGTCCGCTCCATCTTTTAACCTCGCGATTGTCTTTGATTTCTCCGGTGTGGGACTATTATTTTCTTTGTTTTCTTTGATTTCAGTGATGGGATCTAAGGTCGATAACTTTCCGAAATTTTGATCAAAACATCAAATGCAGCGGAAAAACATTGAATCGGACATTCAAAATACCGAGCCACCAAGAACAGATGATCCTATCATCTAGTATGTATGAGAAAACATACTTACAGGGATTCCTTGAAGGAGTTCTTGAAGCTATTCAAGTGTCTAGCCTCTAGCGGTATCCACACGGTCTCCGGATGGTTGGATCTCCTCTTCAAAGCTCTTCACCAAGAGATAAAGAGAAGAAAGGAGAGAATTCCCACAAGGCTTGCATGGGCACCTTCAGTTGTGGTCGTCCTCCCCTTATTTATAGACATTTGGAATGAGGTTTTTTCATAAAAACCCTCATAATTATGTCTATATCCACCAACATCCATAACCTTATGTGTGTGACCCTCTAGGTCCATATATCTCACTAGTTAATAACTCTATAGACCAAATAACACCTTATTGGTCAACCTTAATTAATTATCCACATCCACATATAGATTAATTAATCAAGGATCGATTTAACCCAATCGATAGGTTGAGTTGCCAGCCCGTTGGGTGCCAAGCTACACCACGTACTCTAGGAGATATGGAGTATGTAAGAACTCACTTATGGAACCTTCCCGTCATTGATTACCATGTATGTATAATCCTTCATCCACATTAGACTCATGAATAACTTAGGGTATGGTCAACTGTCAAACCCTAATCGGTCACTCAAGTTAGATCGATGCGTGTAGAAATCATCAAGAACTCCTTCTTCGATATTTCTACTACCTTGGCCAAGGATTTCATCGCATCTCATTCCTTTGAGTCAATCTCCTCAAATACCGAGGGTGGATGATCCCATCTTGACCACACAATCATCTTCGTGAACTTCATGTCGTATCCAATATATGACGTTTTAGATATCCCGTGACTAGGGATTCGTAAGTCATAATCAAAACACGATCATCCATCCACAAGATGTCTTTGGTGTCTCAAGTCAAAGGACCACATACACAATCATGACATGAATCAACCTGATTGACAGTTACGTATAATACCATTCAAGGATTCATACGGATCAATTCAGTGAACTCTTTCTCCAAAGAGTACCCACTATCTATCCTTGGTGTCTCCACACCGATGGCTATAGGATCGGCCATACTCATCATATGAGATGGATTAGATAGTGTTATTCTTTCCGGATAATTCGATGTCCTTCTCGAATATCCCACGAATAGGAATTGTTAGAGAAAGAGGAGAGAGACGAGATCGAGAGAGAGAGAGAGGGTTTCACATTGATGTGATGCCCCCATGCAATGGGGGCTTAATATTGGAGAGAGAGACTAGTGGGCCGAGCCCACTAGAGAGAGAGAGAAATACATGCTCATTAACACTCCCCCTCAAGCTGGAGCGTGGAGGTCGAACATGCCCAGCTTGGATCCCATAGTATCATATGTCGGGCCTGGTAGTGCCTTAGTGAAGATGTCTGCCAGCTGATGTGCCGAAGCGACGTGTGGAGTACAGATGGTACCGCTCACCACGTATTGTCGAATAAAGTGGTAGTCAATCTCAATGTGCTTCGTCCTCATAAGGAACGTAGCATTACTGGCAATGAAGGTCGCGGCCAGGTTGTCACAATGCATCTGCATAGGCTCTCCAGGGGGGAATCCCAACTCGGTAAGAAGAGAGCGCAGCCACAACATCTCTGATGTGGTATCCGCCATGGCTCGATACTCGGCTTCGGCGCTGGACCGAGATACAATGGACTCGCTTTCGAGAGCGCCATGTGACAAGATTACCTCCAACGTAGGTGGCATATCCACCATGTGACTTCCGGTCCTCCTTGTCGCCAGCAAATCCGGAGTCGAGTAAGCCTCAATACGCAGATGGCCATGGCGTCGATACAGAGGCCCCTCCCCGGAGCTCTCTTTACGTACGCCAGAACACGGTAGACCCCCTCCCGGATGGATAGTACGAGGAGCCCTGCATAAACCGACTCAAGACACTAACCGCATAGGAGATATCTCAGGTGAGTCACGGTGAGGAAAATCAATTTCCCCACGAGTCGCTCTGGGTAGAGGCCTCGCATCCTCCACCAGAGGTAGTAGCATGGTCCCACTAGTCCACATTCTCGCTCCATGGGTGAGGTGACCGGCTTGCACCCCAACATCCCCTGTCTCCTCCAGAGATCAAGCGCGTACTTCCGCCGACAAATAGACATCTGCCCCTGACGGTAAGCAATCTCAAGTCCAAGGAAGTACCTTGGTGGAGACAGGTCTCGGGTCACGAAGTGCTGAGCCAGATACGCCTTGGTCGCAGCAACCTCAGCGTCGTCACTACCGGTGATGATGATGTCATCGACATACACGGCCAGGATGACACAGCCGAGTGGGGTGCGCTTCCTCGGGACGATCGGATCGTAGACGGTAGAGACGAAGCCATACGAGAAGAGAAGCTGGGAGAACTTGTGGAACCACGCACGCGGGCTTTGCTTCAGCCCATAGATAGCCTTCTTGAGGAGACACACCTCAGAAGACTCCCCCTAAGCAACGTACCCAGGCGGTTGCTCCATGAATACCTGCTCATCGAGGTCTCCGTAAAGGAAGGCATTGGATACGTCCCAGCTGATGAAGCGGCCAGCACCGCTCCGTGGCGAGGGAGAAGATAACACGAATGGAGCTGAGGCGCGCCACAGGAGATAAGGTCTCATGATAGTCAAGACCATAGGCTTGAGAAAAGCCTCGGGCCACCAGACGCGCCTTATAGCGAGCAACGGAGCCATCAGGATTGTACTTAAGGGAGTACACCCACTTGCAAGAGACGACGTTGGCATCAGTCGGCCGAGGAACCAACGTCCAGGTCTCCCGCTGGATGAAGGCCGCATACTCCACATCCATCGCCGCTTTCCACGCCGGTACCTGCAACGCCTCAATATACGACTTGGGAATTGACTCGGTTAGAACAGCAAGGGCAAAGGACTGATAGGAAGGAGAAAGGCGGGCAGGAGAGACATAATGGGCGATAGGATGTTGTGTGCACTGGCGAGTGCCCTTGCGGAGGGCAATGGGAAGGTCAAGGTCAGAGGCGGGAGGTGGTGGGGAGGGTAGGGGTGATGAGGTAGCCAGAACAGTTGGAGAGGAGGGAGGGTCCACCTCAGACAGGCTAGGGACGGATGCGGAAGAGGGTGACACATCAGGCAAGGAAACCGGGGCACAGGAAGAGGGTGACATCAGCACAGGAAGGTCGGAAAAAGTGATGGCAGATACGGAAGGAGGGAGGGATGATGAGGAGATATCATCGGCAGACTGGGTAGAGGAAAAGTAGGGAACATCCTCATGGAAGGTCACGTCTACCGAAGTAACATACTGGTGCTGATCAGGGAAGTATATACGGTAGCCCTTCTAAGTCCGAGAGTAACCTACGAACACACCCTTGCGTGCACGCGGAGCTAGCTTGGACAGACCGGGAGTGTGATCCTAAACAAAGGCAGTGCAGCCGAACACTCGTGGTGGTAGGGAGAAGATATCAGCCGTAGGAGTCAATCGCTGAAGGGGAACCGCACCTCCAAGAGCAGCAGATGGGAGACGGTTCACCAAATATGTAGCGCTCAAGACAGACTTCACACCGGAGATACTCGAGGTACCCTCATAGCAAGCGAGCAGTGTGCGTACCATGTCCGTAAGGTGTCAATGCTTCCTCTCGGCCCACGCCATTCGCTGCGAGGTATAGGGACAAGTAGTCCGATGGACTATCCCATGAGCCGTACATAGGTCCTCAATCGCCTTCGAGTGAACTCAAGTGCATTGTCCGTGCGCTAGGACTCTTACCTTAGTCATGTACCGGGTATTGATCTCAAGGAGAAAATGCTGAACACGAGAAAGTACCTCCTTCCGACTCTTCAGAATATACGTCCAACTCGCCCAAGTGTAATCATCGACAAACACCATGTAGTACTTTCCTCCCTGTAGGAGATGAATGCGGGGCAGGGACCCCGGACGTCGCAGTGGACCAAGTCAAACGGACTATGAGTAGGTGGACCAAGTGCGCGATGGATATGATGATCTATGATGCTTCCCTAGTTCACAAGACTCACAATGAAACTCAGATAAGTTTAACCAAGGAAGAGTTTCCTTAAGTTTGACAAGACTAGGATGCCCCAATCGGGAGTGCCATAAAAAGGAGTCATGAAGAGAACTAGAGGAAGCGAAAGTGCAAAAAGGGCTTGGAGTCCCGTAGAGGGAGAGTCGACCACCAGCTCGTATATCCCACGTCCGTTCTCACGGCCCAGTCCAATCCTCCGGCCCGTATCGAGATCTGGAAGATGCAGTGATGAGGAAAGAAGAACACACCACGGTGAAGGGCTTTAGTGATCGCACCGATGGACAACAGATTAGCGGGGAAACCGGGAATGTACAGGGACGTTACGTAAAGGAAGGGAAGATGTGGCACGAGATCGGCGGTGCGAGGGCAGGGACAGTGCACGACCGTCAGCTATACGGACGTCGGGAATGGAGGTGTCGGGCCTGTAAGAGGTCGAATAGTGGGAAAACCGGTCATGTGGGAAGAGGCCCCCGAGTCAATAACCCAAGAAGTAATATGAGGGGTTGAGATAGACTGGCGTACCTGGAGAAGATCCGCGTCCTCCCGCATAGGACGCCAAGCTGCCGGTCGGTGCTGCAAGACCGGCTGATGGTGCCGCAGATCGGGCAAAGTGACGAGGCGCGCGATGCTGAATGTAGGCCAGCTCCGAGGGAGAGAGTGAGAGGCCGACCATCCCTCCCGCCGAAGGAGCGTGAGAGGAGAGCCTTCTGGCGGCGTGGAGGACGCCTTGCCTCTGAGGCAGCCATGGCCCGGGCGGGCTTCCCCGAACTCCTTCCGAAAGCACTTCTGTCGGGTGTGATGTCTTCCCACGAGTACTTGCAGGGTGGATAGGAGGTCCGGTTCTTCCGGAGGATGCGCCCTTCCCCGAGATGCCGTGAGCCCCGGGCTGATACTATGAGAGCTGATGTCTCGGTGGGCTGCATGGTTTGGGATGAGGGCGAACTATCTCGCACTCGAGTGCGGCGCGAAGATCTCCTCGATGGGTAGCACCCGCGATCCCCCAAGTACTGACCCACGATCATATTGGCCAGCTACGGACGTAATCCCGAGGAAGGCTCCGGCTCGGAGCTCATCGCGGTACCGCCAAAGCGTGTCAAGATCCAAGACGAGCGGTTGATAGACCTCGAGGTTGGTGAAGATAGCGTCGAGCCGATCCATAGTAGTTCCGCAGTGTCCAGCTCCCCGGCGACGAGCGAATAACTCCTCGTATAGGCGGGACTCGTCCAGACTCACGTTGCTCTTGTTGGCGTACATAGTCTCCAACTTGAGCCACGTGGCGCGAGCAGACGTGTCATGCTGAGCGGCTCCATTATCTAAGTCGCGGCCAGCTGGATATAAGCCGGGAACAAACTGCTGACTCGGCTTTGCTCCACTCGGAGTAACCTGATCCGATTCCTTAAGAGGAGGTTCGGTTAGATGATCTCCAGAAGACCGTGAGCGTTCGGGAACTCCCAGGAAGGCGCCTTGCCGGGGCCCATAGTGGACCCATCGAACGTGTACGCCGGCTTGGCGAGTGCACTCACAATCGAATGCTTCCGGACTGCGAGACGGCCCCCAGTCGGGCCGAGGAGGCTGAGTCAGCAGTCGTAGGGGATGATATACTTGACTCGACCATGTGCAAAGTGGTAATCGAGTAGTAGCAGCAGCAGCAGCTCAGGCGAGAGCGAGATGTGGCGGCGCGCGTTAAGCGAGCGCAGGTACGCGACGAGATAAGGCGAGCGGAGTGGGATGGCGGGGCGGCGTGCAGAGTCGGGCGGCGCAACGACAGGGCGGCGCGAGAGGCAGGCGGCTACGACGGCAGGCGCGCGCAGCTGCGGCAGTGCAAAGGTAGGGCGGCGCGCATAGCGAGGCTGCGGCACGACGGCGTAGCGTGCGAGTGGAGCGGCTCGACGGCAGCGGGCGCGCCTGACCTGCGAGGGCGGTTCGACGGCGAGGCGGCTCGGCGGCGAGGCAGCGCGTCAGCAGGCGGCACGAGCGGTAGGGCGGAGAGCGAGCGAGGCTGGGCGCGACGGCGGCGAGCGCGCAGTGGGGCAAGCGCGACGGCGAGGGCGGCGCTCAGGCCAGGCAGGGCACGACGGTATGGCGGCGCGCAAGGCAGGGTAAGGTAAACCCTAATTTTTCCTCTCTCCTAGCTCTGATACCATGTTAGAGAAAGAGGAGAGAGACGAGATCGAGAGAGAGAGAGAGGGTTTCACATTGATGTGATGCCCGCATGCAATGGGGGCTTAATATAGGAGAGAGAGACTAGTGGGCCGAGCCCACTAGAGAGAGAGAGAAATACATGCTCATTAACAGGAATATTTAGAACATATGTTTAAAGACTAGTGATCACTATATTATGATCTCATCATAATTCACATAGTCATTGCACATGCTCATGGACTTCATTGCAAACATCACACAAGAATGAAAATGAATGAATTTCATTTCATTGAACATAAACAAGATACATGAAAGTGTGATTGGCTTATAGGCCACATAATATCCATCATTCAGGACACGTGCCAAGCTTAGGAGCGTCAGATGGGGAGCGTGCTCGATCGCGTGCGTCAATCAGATGGACATGCGGTCCACCCGATCAAACAATAAAGCACGTGGCTATTTATTCACTTAAGTGAATAAATCGCATCCGTCAGATCAAGAGTTATAACGGTCCAGATCATTCGCGATCGGTGGACACCCCGAGTTAATCGCGATTGTCAGATCAAAATCCTACGCACGAGATCCTATCAAAGCATTTCTTCATCAACAGATCTCAGTCCTCGATCAGGGATTGGACGCTCCTGATTTGATCGTGACGATTCGCGAAACGGCGCATCATATAAGCCGTTGATTGCGATAGTCTCTTCATCGGACGGCCAAAATCAAATTTCGTTTTTTATAAAAATGGTTCTTCGCGACGAAGAACACGTTCGCGATCATTCTCCAAATTCGAAGGGTATACTTCACCAAATCGCGTGTCGTTTGTTTCATAGTGTTCTTGACTCATTTCCGCTTCAATTGAATGCTTGAAATCAAACTTTGATCGAAGGAGAAGGAAGAAGTCACATCTTGAACTCCACTTTCATCTTCGGAAACTCGGAATGAAAAGCCTTGCATCCGGCGATTAATTGGATCATTTCGAAGGCTACTTTGGGTTAGGTTGCGTGATTTCATCTTAATCTTTCATCATTTAGTGTTAATTTTACTTTTAGAGTCGTAGATTACTTTAATTTTAGTTTAAATTTCAGTTTTTAATCATTTTTCGAAACAAAAATTTCATCTAACTTCAAACTTCGATTACTCTTCGAATTCTTATCCAAATCATCTGATTTTTGATTTTGTGGATTCGAAATTGAGTTGTCTTTCTTAATATACTAAAATGCCCAATTTTTAATGTCAATTCGTCGTCTGATTTGACCTAATTTCAAAGATATCTCTCAAATTCTCCGTGGATTCGATGCTTAATTACCATTATACTAATTAATTACTTTGATTAATCATAAATTGGTAAGATTAGGACTTTGTTTTGACACTAAGTCGTGTGCATTCAACGACCATATGATTTAGTCTTGTCAAATAGCAAATCTAGGATTACAAAAGTGTCATTATGGGCCATATACGCTCACAATATTTATGTGCCTGAAGATGTTAAAGTTAACACTTCTTGGGATGCAAATAAATGATTTTTTTTCCTCTCTATGTGTTTCTATGTGTTTGTTTTATTTTTTCAAAATAAAGGAAAATGTGAGAGTGATGAACACACTATTAAGAAAACAAAACAAATGAGAAAATCCCTTAAAAAGTGCAAAAACAACCAAATGGGTTTTTCTATATGAATCCCTTCTAATGCTTGTCATTAATGTCATATTTATTCGCAATGGATTATGATTATGACCATATTTACATGAGCATGGTTGAATTTTTGGGGACAATAAAAGATATCTATTGTTGGTGAGGGTTTAGAAAACTTACACTTTCTAAACAAGCTTTACATCTAGAAACCTATTTTGCATCCAACTTCCTTCATTATAAATTATTTCTTTTCATATATTGATGTAGGAAAAAATAGAAAAATCAACGGGAGGTTTAAGGGAGGGTGTTTTGATAGAGAGATGTTATAGTTTTTTATGATTATTGACCTTAAACTCCATCAATTTAATCCCACAATTGGAGAGGAGGAAAGAAGATTTTAATGAAATTGAAGTGGGGTTTCTATTAAATAAACTGGAAGCCAATTTCACAACCAATGTGCTTGAATCATCCAAATATTTAATTAGAGGCTATCCTAGGTTTCACAAAAATCCAAAGAGTAAGAGATTTTAGGAGAAGATTGATAAAACTATTTTGTGCGGTCTTTGAAAACACACTTCCCCGTGTCAGAATAATTTCCAAACTCACTACTTTAAGGATTAGTAGAATCCATGGAGAATTAGAAAAATTCTTAGATGTATACAAAGTTCAATCAAATTAGATGATAAATTGAGGTGAGAAATTAGGAAAATTGATATTTTTATAAAGAAGACTATAAGAAAAATCTATAGAATCAAAAATCACTTAATTTAAATTACTATTCACAAAGAAATAAAGGAGCAAAATAAGGAGAGAAAATTCGATCACAAAGAGAGAGAAAATGACTAAATTTCATAAATTGATACTAATTTATACATCCAAATTAAAATCTAATGTTATAGGATGAAAGAATAGATAGAAAACACGAATCTAACCCAAAATCGTCCTTGAAATGATCCAATTTATTGCCAAAACAAGGCTTTCTATGTTGTGTTTCGAAAAGCAAAACATCAAAGTTCAAGCGGCTAATTATTCTTTCTTCATTGATAAAATATTGATTTCATGAACATCTTGGATGCGGAAATGAGTCTGGAAGAGGAAGAAAACAAGAGATTCAAGGATTGAAATGTGAAAATAGTTTGATTGATCGAAATAGTCAAGAATGCTTTTTACCGTCGAATTTGGGGCGGGACCATTTGATTGACTTCGATCAACGATCACAATTCAAAGAGGGGAGGCAAATCAGTGTCCTTAAATTGTGGTCGTCAGATCTTCATCTAAGCGTCAAGATTTTGTGACGTAATCATGTGTTCACAAATCCTTGTGTAACTGCTACCATTTGATCTTCATCAGATTGCTCTTGATGCATACATGTCACATGCAAAAAAATTAAAGAACATAGCCCTACATTAGAAAAACAAAAGAAATTTTAAAAAATAAATATAGATGTGACTTTAGTAATTAGCTTTTGCCCTTAAGGGAGTGCTTCATCGCCAACTATACACACACTTGTGCGCCACGCGAGTGCCACATGGCTAGCGCATAGGTCGCCACAAGACGACACGCAAGTATACATGCCCTGTGATATGCCACATCAGCGCTCACATGAATTTTTTTTAATATTATTAAATTAAAATAAATTCAAAATAAATCTATTCAAATTCATCAAAATTAAAAAAAAAAGACTAAAAAACCCCTTAAAATTTAAAAAATCATAACTTTCAAAATACAACTAAGATATCATAACTTCTCATTTGATCAGAAGATAAATAGTATATCATTCTAAAAATTTAAATTTAAGAAATAAAGAGAAAATAAATTTTTAACTAAAAGTTGTACTTATTTTCTTTAGAAAATAAAACTTAGAAAAATAAATGAGTGTATATAAAAATGTTTTCACTCATTATTTTGCATTTAAAACACAATTATAATCTCAAATTTAAAAAGAGAATAATATAACCTAAAATATCAAATTTTAATTATATATGATTATTTATTAAAATAACGTATTTTGAGATTATAACTTAAATTGTATAGAATGATAAATAAACGATTATAATATGAGAACATGCATAGGAATGGAATGTTTTATGGCTGAATTTACATTAATAATCATGTAATTACCAGTATTAGTTGCATCTTATCAAGGATGATCTATCACACAAAATGAGAGTAATGAGAGTACCCTGATGGAGATTCTTGACTAATATGATCTTGTTAGCAGAAAATTGGAAATCTCCTTCTTGATTCATTTTTACTTTAAGAGAAAAGAGAGGAAGAGTGGTGAATGTCAATGGTAAAGCCGAATTTTATTAAGTGAGTAAAGAAGAGATTAAAACACTCTATGTATAAAGGAGAAAGAGAGAGAGACAGAAATCTAACCTATGTGGGATTAAAATTCCAAGAACAAGATAAAATATAAGCACTTCCCAAGAGGTCACCCATCATAGTACTGCTCTCACCCAAGCATGCTTAACTCTAGATTTCTTATGAGAACTAGCATAGTTAACCCAAATGGTGAAGAGGGATGACAATGAGTAGGGGCATTAGATAAAGTTTGGGTGTGTATTATGGGGAGGAAATGGAAGAGAGAGGGAGAAAAAAAAAGTGTAGGTTGGTCTATGGTGTAGAGAAAATGTGGAGAGAGGAGAATTCATGGAGGATGAGAAAGAAGGAGAGGGGGAGCAACTAGACTTCAATTTTTTTATAATTTAATAATATGAGATAGAGTTTCATAAGATCCAGATAAATAGGGGAAGAGAGAATCATTCCACATTATCATATCAACAGGTTAAAGCTTCAAGGTTTTGAATTGAAGCCAACATTGATGCCAAATGGATTACGATTCAATGTAGAAGAGGAAGGAAGAAGTTTTGGACAAGTGAAATATGGAGGGGACAATATGATACCAATTGTATTCATGGCTGGAGGACATGATATATTACTTATACATCTGTTTCATATATATTATATTGATTAAGAAGACTTACATGATCATGCTAAAACAAAAAAATTTTCTGCCTCACTGAGACCATGAACTTGAGGCCACTGCACGCAAAACATCAACAATTTGAACTTCTTAGGTATCAGGTTTTGCACTTTCCCGGATATGGATTTGAAAAAAAAGGCACAAATGACCTTGCCTATTCCTTGGTGAATACTAGATTCATTTGAAGTATATAAATTTTTTCTCTGTGTTATCCATTTCTGAATCCATTAAAGCCACATGAAAATATATAGTTGGATAAGCAATTAATTATAGGAACACAAGATCATATGGAGATGGAAAACCGATGTACCAAAATGTCGATACATAGTCTTTAAGAAAAGATTCCAGTTTAATACGTGTACATAAAAATAATATAAATGGATAAGTCCAATTCTTGCTCAGGTATTTCTGTGGGCATTGATTCATTCTGATTTATTTATTATTTTGATAGAAAAACTAGGTACCATGTAGATGAATTGAGGCCAGATTACGATTTTGATCGTTTGATCTGTCCCTGACAAGACCATATTTATGTCTAGGACCAGATTCAGTCCACGACTGAGACTTCGAGTTCCTGTTTAAAACCCTTTTTGTGGAATATGGTGCACCATCGAGGAATACTGAATTTATCTTTTAGGTATTATGTCAATGAAATAAATAAATGCCACTAAAGAGAGCATGTTCGGCAACAGTTGCACATCTAGAAGAGCGAGGGCGAAATCTCTAAGCCCGCCTGCTTTTCTTATCTGTTATTGAAACTTGAAGCATATCAAACTACTCGTCTAAGGGTGTTATTTCTAAAGTTCTTCGGAAGAAGACAGTGATCCTCTATGTGTTTAAGCGCTTTAATGCCTAAACTTGCAAGGGTTTCCGCCCTCAAATGTGATAGCCAAGCTGTAAGGGGCGAGACTCTTTTGCGACCGCCCACTCCTTTGCAACTTAAAAAAGGTAAGGATGATAGAAAGAACCCCCCGAAAGAGGCTGGAAAGTGGATGCCTCCGACTTGCCAATTTGCTGTTGGTTTGGCCAGACGAGGGAGCAGGAGCCTATCGGCTCACTGAAGCGTCTCTCTCTCTCTCTCTCCCCGCCATTAGCGCCATAGATTTACGTGCACATTATTCATCCTCATTTCTGTAAATTCGTTGGGTAGTCGAATAAAGATGGAGGAGATAAGTGGAGACCTGGGGCTCCACTTGCAAAAGACCGCCAGTGTTGTCTCTTCTTTTATCAGAGATGCTTGTTCTCTCCCTGTCTCTGCTTTTCTCTGCAGAGTTTCAGTAGACTGCAGGTTTATGATATAGAGATAAAGGAAAGGATAGAGAGAGATGGAGAGATAGAGCGAAGGAGAGAGAGAGAGAGAGAGAGAGAGAGAGAGAGAGATAGGGAGATAGAGAGAAGCGATGGTTGACAAAGCTTTCCTTTGTAGGCGGCACTGAAAACCATGGCACTTGGTAGTACACTGTTCACATTTAAGATCTTTCCATATACGCTGGCTGCGGGGCCGCGGAAGATCTTCATTGAAGAAAGAGGACAACACTGAAAAATCTCATCCCCTCTCGGGAGAGAGCAGATTTAAATTTGACTTGTGCGATGAATCAGTTCCATTTACTCGGGAAGAATCTAGATTATGCTCAAAACTGAGAGAGAGAGAGACACACACACAGACAGACAGAGACAGAGAGAGACATGGGATAGAGAGACAGAGAGAAAGAGACTCTTGTTCACGCCGACCACTGTAAATAAAATATTTTTGAAGTAAATTAGGAGGGTTTAAATTGAGAGTAATGGAGAGAGAATGCGGAGGCCGGGATCGAAATTCGTGAGATTAATTTTTTGTTGAACCACACTCTCTTGCAGGTTGAAATAAGTTCATCAAAAATGAAAATTGCTGTTACAAATTATAGTTCACTACAGAGATCATGTGCAAGAGACCTGGAGAAAACGAAGGGGAAAAACCAAGGGGAAAAGGCAGATGAGGGACTCAAATCAGTGAGATTATTGAAAGGCATTCAGAATGAAGTATAAAAAGCAAGCGACAGAAAGTGAGAGAGACGTATGAGAGATAGAAGAGAAAGAGAGAAATCTATGCATTGGCGGAGATATTCCCAAGTTGGTTTCTGTTGTTGTTATTCCCTCCTTCGCCATCTGCAAGAATGGATGACTTGTAGCTGACGGGGATGGAATGATCCTCGGGAGTCGCAGCCACCTTAGCTCGGAAATGCTGCTTGCAGGACTGGCAGGTGATATGTAAGAGCGTGGAGTTTATCTGCTTGATGGCATGGTCTCTCAGGAGGTGGGCCTTGTTCAGCTCAGCCTGAGCCTGTTGCCGGATGCGCTTGGCGTTAGCGAATTCCTGCTCCGCCAGCTCTATCTGCCGCACTGCTTGCTGTCTGGCCTCATCGGCCATCGCTCTTTCTACCATGGCTATCCGGAACTGATCGTGGGCAATGGCAGGCTCATCAATGCTAGCTGCACTAGCCGCGGCTATCGATTTCTCATCCGCAGCGCCTGTGCAAGACCCGATAGAGAGCTGAAGCTGAGTATCGTGAGTGTCGTCCGAATCGGGAGAAGGCGCCGAGGGCGAGACACAGAAGACGCCGTTGGACGGGATGGAGGGAAGGAGTTGGAGTTCCGGACCCTGAGAGCGACGCTTGTGAATGTACTCGGAAGTAGGATGCTTTGCTTTGATCGTGATGGAGAGAGAAGATGGCTGGGGAGAGTGGAATACGAAGGGATTTCCATGCTGCGCCTGTAAACTTGGTGTCTCCTGACGGGCTAGGGCTGGAAGCGGTCCTGGAGTGACAGACTGTCTGGGAGCCCTGTCCATCCGCTCTCGCTCTACTGGCATGGCAAGCGTCTTGGTGTTCTATGAAGCTCTCCACTCTGCCCACTTTCGCGACATTAGTGAAATACAACTAGTGAGGAGCAGAAGAGAATATTTTAGAACTAAAATCATCGAAAACCAAATTTCAAAAAAACAAAAACTTTATTCAGATCAAACGACCTCCAATATGAATGAAACAAACACAATTATGAGAAGAACAACGGTTGAGAGAAAGTATTCGGTGCACGTGTTAGAATATGAGGAACTAAGCAAGATGGGAAAGTGAAATTTGAAGGAGGAAAGAGGATCGAACCGGGAGAAGACGCGGCCGCAGTCGCATGAATGACCGCGAGTGCCGCAGGTCTTAAGATGGGCTTTATAGTCCGACTGGACGGCGTAGGCCTTCGAGCATTTGCTACAAACCCACTGCTTGTGGTTTGAATGCTTTCGCCGGTAGTGCTTCTTGATACCGACAAGATCGCCGAGGGCGTGACAGGGATCGTGGTGTAGGCAGCTGACCTCCGGGCAGACGAATACCCTCTTCTTCACTTCCGGCGTCTCCCTCTTGAGCAGCTTCCACGGTACCTTGTGCCGCCGGCGGTGCATCTGCAGATTCTGGTCTCTCTGAAATCCCTGGCCGCAGATCTCGCACACGTACCTGTCCGACTCGAGCAACGTTCTTGGAGACAGGGACACCACTTCCGCGTCAGGGTCTGCCGATATCGCCATCAGATGCTCAGTAAGACGATCTCTATTTTAATTTTGTTGGTTTCTCGGAATTTCGGGGATTCCAGAATCGGGACGGTGATAGGCATACCTGGAGTTCCAGCGGGTCTTCGCTTCCGTTTGGTCGGGTTGCTGGATGCACTGTCCACGCAGGAGAAGGGCTGAGAGGGCACCGAGGAGGAAGTCATGGCGGCGTTGATGGTGCTGCCATGGAGGGAAGATGCCATCGACCGAGGGGAACAGCTGAACATAGGGGGAGAAATATCTTCAGTTCTCGCAATTTGGGGGTAAATTAAGCTCTCCAGCCTTCACGTGCGAGCGCCTTGCTTCACCGCGTTCATCTGCTTTCTATCGCACAACAAGAAGGCCCTCGATCCTCGGTCGCCCGCCTCAGTCTCTTTTCTCTCCTTTCGGTTGCTTGATCTCTTCAGTCTATAGCCCTCCCGATCGTAAGCTACCAGTAAGGAAAGCTCGGAGAAGAAAGCATGGTAGAAGGGAGAGAGGAGGCAACCTTCTCCGCGCGCCGGAAAGGCAGCTTTTGAGGATTTTTGTTGAGCAACTACCGGGGTTATGCTCGTATCCCTTCCACCTCCGACGGCCTTAATATAAGTAGTAAGTGGGATCACTGATAACAATAATGATATATCTTCCTTCCTAGCGATGAGAGAGAAAGGGAGGCTGAACCAATCACACTACTCGAAACTTGAGCCAGTGGGACAGGGAAAAAAGACATCCTCTCAGAGACTCAGGGAAACAAGAACCTGTCAAAATTTCATCACCCTCTTCGGTAAATTGAATATTACAGAACTCTCTTCTTCTCTCTCTGCGGAACTAGTTTTCTTACTGTTTAACAGAGTCTGTCCTCCATTATTCTCTCTCCCTTCTTCCCCTGTCTCTTCTTTTTCTCTCATCCAAAGATGGGCTCTGTGCTATACGTGCATACATTGGGGCCCCCATTGGATGAAAAAATAAAAGAAAATTCTTTTTCATCCTGGTTATTAAAGCGAGAAGTTTCCTAATGGGATCTTCGGCCACCCACGTGCAGACAGAGCGGCTTTCCTTGCGGCGGGTCCAGCCAAATCGATACGGAGATGCCCTGGGTGATGAATGAGTGTGGAAGGTGCCCGTGAGACTGATCGCATCTCTTCCGCAATTAGAACAAAGAGTGAGAAGGAAGAAGTGGGCGGGCGAAGCTGGTACTGTCCACCCTTCATGAACATGCTCTCCTTTCATGGGCACAGGAGCATACATCATGAAACATTATCTTCTTCATAGTCTATTAAGTGGACGGGGCCGATTCGCTGTAATTGCTAATCAAGGACGTTGTTTTTTGGTTTGGATGCTGTGGAGAGAGAGATGGAATTTTGGCACTGCCTTCAAGCGTGCTTGGATCATTCTACGCTCTTTCCTCCTCGCTGCTCAAGAACAAGATAAACAATAAGACAATTATCTCGTTTACCATGCTTTCTTTAATAAAAGATAGCTTTAATGCACGCTGCTGTACCCCAAAGCTTGATTTCTTTATGGGCTAGGAGAGGCCTGGAGGTCGGTGAAGGATTCCTTACACATGCATCATCGCACGGATGATGTTGGCCATAATGATTCCAAATTCATTCATCAAGACACCGTTCTTTCTTCTTTTTTCTTTTTTTTACCGACCCAGTTCCAGTATTCTGAATTTACTCCGGAATGATCTACTTATCGGTGGAGCATGCATTTTCTATTCGCCGATCTCATCGGAGGAGCAAGAACACCGGAAAGAGGTTTCAGATTAGGAGGAATGTGGTTAGTTTCTTTCCTCCTCAGCGCTGGAAGCGACTACTTTTTTCTTCTGAAGGATCCCGACGTTGTATGGCTTTCAAGTATGACGTATAGATGCTCCGTCTTCTACCGAGTCGCGGAGGAGCACGCCCGTGTTTCCATTTCCCAAAGCAAGGCGACGCCAATCCGGGCTACTGTTCACGTATTCAATATGTTCTGACACGTCATATACAGATGCGTACAATACCCTAGCTTCGGACTGATGTGGCAATCGAATAAGGGTACTATCCAAATGAATGATTCCGATTTCATCGTTCTATTTTCCGCAGGTTATCCATGAAAAACAACGGTTTGTACAATAGTTAGCCGGAGAAATCCAGGGAAATGATCGATAACTGTAGGGGAGACTAATCCTTGAAATGGGGGGGGGAGGGGGGCAGAAGAAAGGGGAAGCTGAAAACAGGTTGCTAGAGGACGGTCATAAAGGACACTGAAAAGCCGAGCTTCCTTCTTCATGGAGGAAAAACAAAAAGGCGGACGGAGAGAAGTTGAGTGGGTCATTACGGAGAGCGTAAGAAAAGGGTTTCCAGTTAGGTTCAAAACACGCCGAGGTCGGCAGATAAAAGAATCCATTAGACGCCATTGTTCCCTCGAAGGGACAGCCAGAATACCCTCTTCCCTCCGTTCTTGTTATTCATGTGGCCGGCAAACAGCGTAATAGTCGCCGTTTATTTTTCCATTGACGGGAGAAAAAGAAGAAAACCTTCATCCTGAACTTTCCTCTTGGGTCGATGAAGAGCAATTCCTCAGAAAAACAAGGGAAATGGAACATGCAAATTCAGTAATTTCAATCCCCGTGACGATTAGGTTTTCTCTCGCCACTGCGGAGATCACCACTCTCCAACTCGACACGCTAGTAACACAAGTCCCACGCTTTTCTGCGACAACCCATGAGGTCAAATTCACTCAAGTGCTCAATTATTGTTCTGACAAAGGCAGAGGGGCCGCGATTTTGGACTTAATCCAAATAGAGGTAAGGTAGAGATCGATACATAGAATTGAATCATCGATATGCCCAGAGCAGATAGAGATTAGTCGGGCTAGAACCCCCAGGTAAGGGCGTATGTATGCATCGGAGACGAGTCTTTCCTCGTCAGAAGACATTGGCGGGTCGCCATTGCAATGGATTATGCTGAGAAAGGGAAAACTGGAAGGTGGGGTGGCTCTTTTACGTGAGAAAAGAAACGCCGAAAGTCACGGTCCCAAAGGACCAAATAATTCGGCTGGAAGCCAGCGGATGCCTCCCTTTTTGTTCTGAAACGCTTGTCAAAAGCTAATAGGGAGGTGCCTGAAGTAGATTCCCCGGAGATTATGCCAAAGCGTGAATACTTTTATGCGTGATTTTGTTGTAAACTGAGATACAGGTAGAGATAGAGAGAGAGACAGAGAGAGAGAGAGAGAGAGTGAGAGAGAGAGAGAGAAACAGAGAGACAGTGGAACTTTGGAGATTATGCGCGGGGTAAACTGAGGAGTAAAACAAAAAGGCGAACGGGGATGACGGCCGAGAGATGAAGGAGAGAAAGTGTCGGGACAGGAGACGCGGTCCGATCCTGTCTTCACAAGGGTGTCCGGGGTCAAAAGACTGGATTTTTTTGTTTCCTTTACCTTTTTCTTGTCTTTTTTAACTTTCTGCCATCGTCCTGCAAAGTCATGCAAGTTTTTCACGCCCCCACAGTTAAAGCTGGAGACAACAGAGAACAGAAGATAGATGGAGGAGAGAGGACGGTTGGGTTCTGTTGGCACGTGTTAAGGCAAAGCAGACACGCACATGGGCTACCATGAGAAAGACATTTTCTGTTGTCCACGTGCGAACGCATGTGGTATCAGGTGTTCAGGTCATCCGCCATAGAGAGAGAACGGGTCGCGGTTCCGTCGCCCGCCTGTGCATTCATCTTTCCTCCATAAAATCAAAGGAAAGATTAAATCACCGAAGCTCAGGGCGTCCCACCAGAGCCCGAGCAATGCGTTCCACGCAAATCATCAAGATGGCTCTTTAAATAAGAAGTCGGCACGTAACTAAATCCATTTGCTTCTCCCTCCTATTAAATCATCAAGAAACTTCTCCAATGTTCCGGACGATTCTCTCTCTTCCAATTATCTGACGGGGAGATTCTTCACCAGAGGAAGCTGCCTGCTGCACGGAGGTTTAACTCATGAGAGGAAGCTTCTGGACTTCTCCTCCGTGTACTTGTGTTGTGGGTCTCTCGGTGGAATTGAAACGAAAGAAGAGAGTTGCTAATACAGAAGCGCGGGGCCGGTTTCTCTACGTGTTGACCAGCTGGCGAGGCGGCTTCTCTGGCAGCTCCACCAACTCATCATTCCATCTCACAGAAAGCTCGCGAGCTGATCCGACCTCCGTAGGCAAAAATTGCCACGTAGTTATGCGTATTGGTCTAATCGTATACGTTTTGCGGCTTGTCCTGCCTTTACATGGAGACAAAAGGCGGGGCCGAGCGATGACAACCAGGAGGTGGGCTTGGAAGCAGCCATCCTTTGAAGAAAGCGTAATAGCTCAGTGGTCCGATCTGGGCTTTCTGATCATGTAGCTGGCATTGCGAGCTCATGCTGGGCCAACCGTTGTCGGATGTGGGCCTCAGAGGAGGCCCCAGGTCCCGTAGCTCACTTCGCCGACAAACCTCTCTTCGGACTCCTTTTCCTCTCCCAAACTCTAAATCTCTAATTGGTATAGGTACTCTGTCTTTCCCCTCTCTCTCTCTCTCTCTCTCTCTCTCTCTCTCTCTCTCTGGGGACGCAAAGAAAAATCTTCCTCTACCTGTAGACATATACTCTGTCTCTGTGTTGGATTTATCTCTCACTCCACTATCTTTCATCTATCTTTCGGTCACTTGCTTTGTATAGTTTCTATTCCGGCCGTCTTGGTCCGATCGGGGCTTGCGCCTCGGCTTAGGCTGTGTAAATTTGAATCGGTTGGCAGCCATCGTGATTGGAGGGCGGGGATGCCACCAAATGAATAGTACGAGAAGAGAAGATGAGACAGATGCACATGAGATTCAGACGAAAAAGAAGCAGAAGAACGCCTAGATCAGCCGCAGTTGGGATCGATTTGACCACCTGTGGGGTCAGACTGGAGGGTGGGTGATGGCGAGAGTGACGGACGGTGCTCTCTCTCTCTCTCTTTGTCTCTGTGTCTCTCTCCCCCTCTCTCCTCGCCCCCACTCAGATAACCACGAGTTTTCCAGCGCCACTGTACGATTCCCCAGCACATCTCCCGCTGACCCGCTCCAAATTACCAATACCTTTGTGCCCAGATAAAGTGGGAGCTCGTTGGATCCCCTTCAGAAAGTAGCTCTTTCGGTTCGAAGCCAGTCGGTTAGCCTGCCAGTCAATTTATTCTCTGGCATGCGAGCATGGCCGAAAGCACATCCATGCCACCAGCACTAAAGAACTTCTTTAATTCTTCAAGTCTTTGCAGTAAATATTTATTTATCTCTCCCGGCGTCATTCTCAGACAGAGAACTCAGCGATGGCATGTAGCCCGCCCGCCACAGGTCTCGGCAGGAGAATAAAAGACAGTGAGAGAGCTACCGGCGGACGAAATCACCCAGGAAAGCCATTAATTATTACATTGAGTATCGAATGCTGCTTATACGCAGGAGTGAATATCATTTTGGAGTTTGGCTCTTCTTGCGCTTAAGAAATGCCTGTCGATGAATCCACGAGACGGTTTATGGCTAAGTGCAAAGGGGCCGGGTCACAAGTTTGGTATCTGCGGCCCTGCATTAATGCTGCTTGGTTGCTAGTGAGACCTAGATATTGAGTGAAAAGTTTTAGGTTGCGATGCGCTTCAATCACATATCTGAGCAACTAAATCGCGTTCAATGCAGGTCAGATTTCCATGCACATACAAGGTGAGAGCAGGGAAAGGCCACAAGATGAAAAACCCATATGCATGATAGGACTTAGTAATATATATACCATATAAACTCATAAAGGATAGATATTTTTACAATTTAAGTATTAATTATCACCTCAATATGGTATAAGATGGACGGATGGAACTATAATTTTAGAATTATTACATTTAAAGTTATCATGAAAACAATCATAAATGCACGTAATCATAGTTTTAAATGAGTATTTCTATGTTTACAAGGACACTTTAACTTTACAAGTTATACTATTTTATGAGAATTTTCTAACATTAAATCATCTAGGAAATAATGTGTTAAATCAGAAAATGGTTATACTATTATTTCTAAAGAGAAATGTCGTCATTTACATGAAAATGACTCCATATGCATTTTTATCATGGTTTAAAATCATTAATTTCATTCTTAGAAGAACAATATGATTTGTGTTGATTTTTTAGGATTTTTTGGGGAATTTTTTGAAGTTAAAACCCTTAATAAAACAATTTGAAATTCCAAAACTATGATTTATTTTCATCAAAAAATTTTCTTAACCATTTTTATCCTATTTACATTATTACGTTGGGTTCATAGTTGTGGCAAAGATGTATTTGAACATACACTTGGACTTATCAATTATGCCAGTCTATGTCAGCAGTGGTCTTCGGTCAATAGTTGCGGCAGCCCATGAAATGCAGCTGTGTGTCCTTCTCTCAATAGTGATCATCATAAATCCTTATCAATGTTTGTAAGTGGCCCAACAGTTGGCTTCAACCAGGGATTGGCATCGATAGAACAAAAAACCACCTATTGCATCACATGGGATGTTCACGTAAATAACATAAAAATTATTTTTAATGAAAAAATCTATTATGAATCAAAAAAGTGTTTTCTTGATAATTTGGGATAAGAAAATTTCCAAAAAAATACCAATTTTTCAAAAAACTAAAATCTTCTTTGAAAAATTAGTTTAATACTTTTCAAACCATGATTACATGCATTTTTTATTACTTCAATGTAAAATATTTGCAAAATGCATGATATGAATATAAACCTTTCCATGTTATCACACTAGAAATAGAAAAAAGTATTTTTAAGGGATGAGAAGACATGGGCCCATTGCATGCTCTAAAAAGGTGTTATACGGTGGCGAGAAATCTACCAAAGTGACTAATGCAATTGTGCCATGTCCCCTAGTAAGTTAAGAGTAGAGAGTACAGAAAGAAGCTTGTTTTCAATCTCTACCATCAAATCATATATGCACTATAGATTTTGCAATCTTAGGCCCTCAATTTTCTTGGTAACATGTAATGATGAAGCTATGGAGAAATTAATTTCGAGTCATTTTTGAATTCACTAAGTCTAAAGATATTGTGGCAACAAATAAGAAAATATTACATTTTCTCATTTGATTTACCTCTTCAAAAGTAGTTGCAATGGACAAAGCTTGTCACATGAGTCTACCTATGGAAGTCCCATGGATCATGTCCATCTCGTCTAAGGACTCAAATCAGTAGGGCCTTTCCATGATTTTAGATGGCACCTTGTGTCTACAAAAGTTCCATGAAGAGATTTGTGGATATTTAAGACTACAAAATAATGTTGTCATCTACAACTGTTCTAGAGTCCTATGGGCATTAAGCCACTAATCACACTGTGGGAGAGATAGTTTTGACATCAATACTAATCTTGAATTGCCACTGATCGATTGGATGATCTAACTTAATTCTGGATGATATTCATTTTAATTCTTTCGTATTTAATTTAACTCTTTCGTATCTCTAATTATACATTTAGTAAGGCTAATATCTGTGTTTGATTTCAAGCAAAAGCTGATTATAAGGTTCAAAATATAAGTTGATATGGGGCAAGGCATTATCTCGTTTATTCATCTAGTTTAAGTTTGTTGTCACTAACTTAAGAGTTAAATATTTATGTCGTTATATACTAACTATATTGAGGGTGTTTATTTTTTATTTCCTTTCTTCTCTCTCTAACCCGACAGTATATAAGGAAGTTAGGGTTTTGAAAAAGGGGCGGATCGAGAATAGAGAATAGAAACGAAGTTCCATTGGACGATTTCAGATTTTCTCCTCTCTGCAATCTCTATGAAGACCCAAGAACGTGCGAAGAGCGATCTTCATCTGGCATCTTCCTCTCTGCAATCTTTGTGAAGACAGAAGAACATGCGAAGAGTGATCTTCATCTGGCACCTTCCTTTCTGCAATCTTTGTGAAGACGGAAGTACGTGCGAAGAGCAAGGTTCATCTGGCATTCGATTCTAACCCTCTTTCGTAGTGACTACCACGAATAGAAACCATTTCTAACGATATTGTTTATTTTTGTCTCCTTCAAATCTGTCGTGAGGTAAACTCCAATCTCGCAGTTTGTTTTCGTCTCACGTTGATTTAGGTCTCAGTGTGCCAATCCGAATAATTTTTTTTAATCGTTCAGTTATACAAATTGTGTTTAAAATTCTGATATCGATCCTTTTATCCTCGAAATCAGTTACCTAGTTCGTTGGTTAGATTTTGGATTCTACTAACATTACGTGTTTTAAGGGAATCGATTTCAACACATTGTCAAGCAGTCGCATAACTTAATCTCCGCTCGAATCTCTTAAATAAATTAATTTTGAGGATAGCTTCTTATCATTAGATATTCATACTGTGTTTTTCTAATTTCTGCCTTCAACGAATTGTTTCTCAAATACAATACAGATTGTGTTTCACCCAGGTCTCTGCTGTTAGTGACTATTTCTCAATTGGATATTATAAATTGTATTACGATTGAAAATTGGTCTTTTTAATCAATTTCTGGTAAATTATGTCCGTCAAGTTCAAGTTTTTTTTTTCAGTAACAGTGAAGTACCATTACTAAGTTATTATTGCAGCAACAGTCATTCAGCAAAGGTATATTAAATTGAATATCATTTTCTATTTACTGCAATCTTTCATTAATCTTCCATGGAATCCTGTTATTACTTAACTTGATAATTGCCGTATCTGACAACGTGGTATCAACAGAGGTAAAGCAAGGTACAGATTGTCATCATCTAATCTTATATAAATAATTTGCATATCATAATTGCTTAAATATTAGTTTGATTAAAGTCTGATAGAAAAGGAGCAGTGGTACGTCTTCTATCTTATTAGAGTATTTCATTTTATCGCATATCCAATTTTTGAATTAAAGCTTATCTTTCACACTTAGCTCAGTTCATTTTAATCATTTACTAAGCTCCTTATATCTGCAACATTATCTTTATATTCTTCACTGAGCCCAGGTTAAATCAGTTAGTGTTAAGTTCAGTCTATCTAGTGAGATTAGGTAGAGTCAACTCTGTTAGGACAAAAGTCAACCCAGATTTAGTATAAGTCAGAAGTCAACTCTATTACCTCAGAACTCAACCTTAGGTCAAGTCAACCCTAATCAAGTCAAGTCAAACCTCTAGGTCAAAAGTCAACCATGAATCAACGAAGGTCAGAAAGTCAACCCTAAGTCAACAGAAGTCAAGAAGGTCAACTGTCGACAGATAAAGTCAATTTTAGCAGTAAGTTAACATTTGACAGAAAAGTCATCCCTAGTCAGTAGGCTCACCTTATAGGAAGCAGCAGTCAGACACACCATTTTGCATTCACACACACGCAGAGGACCAGAGAGTCTCATTCGTTGAGACGAGGAGTCTACACTTGGAGAGCGAGAAGACCGGGTGAAGCCGGAAGACAAGGTCTCAGTTTACCGGTGGTCGAAGGCATTAGCAGAAGAGGCACGACAAGGCGTGAAGGGACGAGCGATCGCGTGGAGGTCAGCCTGAGGGAGTCAGGACGTCTAGGAGGTGAGGACGTCGAGGCCTAGTGGGTAGTGCCATAGGGACAGGTAAAGATGAGTGTTAGATTTGCCGTAGGGGGAAAATCTAAAACCTTGTATTTAAACATTGTCCTTCACCCTTGAGTGGTGAGAGGATTAGGTTTCATTTGGTGAGGAGGAGGCTCGGAGTCCATAGTACTAGGGACTAGATCAAGGGACATTAGGTCCCCCAACCAGTATAATAATATCCAGAGCGCTGAGAAGGAAAGGAGTGAGTGATTAATCCACGAATCGTAGTAAACTATTAATCAGAGTTTAATAATTCTAAAAATAACTCATAAACCTAATTCACCCCCCCCCCTTAGGTGAATCCACCACCATCTTGGGAACTACACACACAATTAGGACCTTTGCCTTTGTGCTGCCACATATGTGCCACACATGTGCCACTTGAGGCCATGAGATAACATGCAACTTATATTTGAAATTATATGACACTTAGTGCCTTTTAAGGCACAATTCATACTTTTTGATGCATATTATCATACTTAAAGTACATTATCATCATTTTGTGTAAATTATATTGAAAATCTCAAAATATAGTACTTTGAAGGCTAATTGTGCACAAATCATGAGTTTAACTTTTAGAACATCCAAATTCTCTCAGATTGGCCTCATTCCAATTCAGTTTTTAGAGTCATGAGGCTTCCTCGCCAAACCATGTACTAAGCATAAGTCTTTAAATAAAGACTACAATTTCCCGACATGATGGTGATCAAATATTTCCCAAGGGAGGATGTGAATAACTCCAATTTCATCAGTGATCATAGGTGTTCTAGAATATCTTTTCTTGATTGGAAGTGTGTTCATAATAATTGAGCAAATAATTTTACTCAATTGGATCATCTTTGTATTCACCCTTATGAATTTCTAGAAAGCCATTAATGAAGTGATTGTCATGTTCATTTGCCTCGGCCTTGGGTTAGTTCAACATTTGGGGTAATATACAAAAGGCTTGTATATGTCTAGATTTGGCTCCACCCTCAAGTTCTTGTCCTCGTCCTCAGAGCTAATGCCTTGCTTACAAACAATCATAAGAGTTTACTCATCCTCGTTTTTATAGATGGAGCCTTTGTGGATAGGTTGATCCTTGTCAGGGTTTGGTAAGTTCTTGCCACTTCTAAGGCTTGATATGACGTGTGTTGTCTCCAATGCTTCTTTGTCAACATGAATGTGATTCATATATGAGTTTGACTCTATGATGATTGTCCTAGATTTGTGTTTGTGATGGGCTGAGATTTAGTAGATCAACAAATGCAAATTCCTTAACCTTCTCATGAACATTTGATATAAGATGTTTGACTTGACAAAGTCCTTTATCTCATCCACACATGAGTTGACCCTTGTCATCTTCTCCACAAATTGAGAAATTTCCCTTAGAATTGGATCAAATCCTAGTGGACCTACCATGAAATTCAAGGGTAAGATGTCCATGTATGTGTGTAAGTTGACTGATAACTCTAAAATATAAGTCACATTCATGCATCATTTATCACATTTAAGTGTTGATAAAGACTTTAAAAGGAGAATATCTATTTCTGTATGGCTAAATGTGGTGAAAATATGACTAAGTTCTATCATGTATCATTTCATATATTTTTATTATTTTATGATACTAACTCTACTTGACTTCTTGAAAGTTAAATGGTAGAATTCTAAAATTTTAAGAGTTATGAGGATGCAAGGACTTAGGTGAAGTTTAATGGGAGCATGGATGCAAACTATCTAGAAGGAGAGGAAGAAAACATGTACTCCACCTTTTTAGGAGGCTGGTCAACCTTTTCTACCTTTTTAGGAGGTTAGTCAAACTTCTTCACCTTTTTAGGAGGATGTTCAAGCCTTTCCACCTTTTTAGCATGTTAGTCAGGTCATTCCACCTTTTTAGGAGGTCAGTCAAACCTTTCCACCTTTTTAAGAAGATGGTCAAGCCTTTCCACTTTTTGAGGAGGTTGGTCATAAATTTCCACCTTTGTAGGAGTTTAGTCAACCACCTTCTTAGGGGGGTCAACCTATTTCACCTTTTTAGGAGACTAATCACTCCATTTCTCTTGGAAGTCAATGATAGTCAAAGTGATTCTTAATAAGTAAAAGGTGGTGAAAGGCATTCTTCAAGGGTCAAAGAGGTCAAATTTCTTCTCTTTTAATAAATTTAGATCTTTCCTATTTTTTAGGAAAGATCCATATTTATTCGAGGAGAGAGAGGTAAGCCCACCTTCTTAGGGCAGTGGTAAGTTTACCACTTTGTTAGATAGTGGTCAACTCACTCCCTTAGGAGGTGGTTGTGGGTCCCACGTCTTTAAGAGGGACTCTCCCACCGCTTTAGGAGGTGGTTATGGTAATGGCCTATAGATTTAATCTCCACCATCTATTTGATTAAAAGACTAAATCTTCACCATTAATTCAAAGGAACCTCTTAACCTAACATATAAAATAATCGTCTTCTTCATTTTTTTTTGGTTCTCTCTCTTAGCATCAGGCTACTAGAAGGAAAATGAGAGGCTTGGGCCCAAGCTGGGTATTGTTCAGTGCTCAAGTTTTTTTTTTTGAGGGAAGATCAAGTGGAGGATCGAGATCGTAACGAGTCTAGCATCACCCAGCCTAGGACTAGCATAAAAAACGGGGTTTGTGTGATGATTTGGATATGATTTTCTCTTATAATGCCCTTCCATGGATAGTGTAGAACATATTTCCCTTTTTATATTTTAGACTTGTTATGTTCTCTTAAAACAATATCCCATCATTATCCAATTTCCCCATCACCCAATTTCTTGATTTTTCACCATTCTTACATCATCTTCCATTCTATCATTCTCATTTCTCTATTCTATCATTCCAGTCTAAATCTTTTCACCATTATTTATCATATGATATCAATATATCTATTTAGAATTTCTTTCATATCATATTCTATTTCTTCATCCCTCCATATTTATCAAAAATCCCTTCTACCATTACTTTTTCCCTAAAATAGTATTTCTACGCCTTAAAAGTACTAATCTCATTACCTAAGCTCCTTGAGGATTACACCCTTACTTTACCATTATACAAAGTGAGGAATTATAAATATTTTTACTTGAAATCAATTTAAAACAATGACCACAAATATCCCCAAATTGAGTTCATCATAGCCCATCTCCTTACACTTACCTTTCATATTGTCCATGTTAGAGCCGGCTTGGTTGAGCTTATCCATCTATAATTGATTTACCTTCATAACCATGTGACTCATTTTATACTCATCATTTGCATGTTATTTTTTTAATTTCTCCATCATTCTTTGCATAACCTGCATAGAAGAGTTCTCTACGCCATTTTTTGCCCTTAGTTGCTAATTATATGGTTAGAAGTAAGGTTTGGGTTGGTATGTAGGGTGAGTATCCTAGTTATGGTTCGTAGTCCCCTGACCACTCCACATGTTTTAGGGAGGTGCTTGGTTCATTGCATCGACCTCTTTGTATATCACTATACATTATCCATCAACATGATTTTTGCTAAACACAGAGAACAAGGAATTTCTTGCACTTGGGTAATGTTAGCGTTAGTCATGAGTTTTTGTATCATATGGACCATTTTTTCTAGCATTGCTTCTGCATGCCCCAACCTCTTACTTGTCAAATATTTTTCAATTTTGACATGTAGAACTCCTCATTTTTAGGTTCTACAGTCCTCCCATGATAGTTTAAACTAAGCTATGACTATCATTTTCAGCTAATCTCTCAATCAATTCATATACTTCATCATTGTATTTATCCATGATTGAACCACCACAAATTGCATCAATTCTATTCCCACAATTTTTAATTAATCACTCGTAAAAGATATTAATCATTTGCCAATTATCAAAACCATGACGAGGGCATTTCCTAGTTAAGTAGTTCAATATTTCCCATACTTCACAAAATGCCTCATCAACTTTCCCAAAGCCTTTTATAACTTGTCTAGAAATCTTAGACTTTCCAGCTTAGTATAATATCTTTAAAAAGAAATCTTCTATTTCATCCCAACTTTCAAATTTTGAAGTCTAAATTCCTGAACCAATCCTTGGCTCTATCTTTCAAGGCTTGGGGAAAAACTTTCATTTCAAGTATATCATTAGACACTTCAAGAATATGATAAAAGTAACACTTCTGTACCAACTCTACTAAATATGTATGAGGTTTTTCCAATGATAAAGCATGAAAATTAAGTAAAAATTTGATGATGGAAATGTCTATCTTGAATTATACTTCTTCTCCTATAAGAGGGAGTATCTCAGTGAAAAGCTAACTCCTAATAGAGGCATAATGGTCTCCAATTCTTGTTCCACCTGCTCCTAGATTTTGATCTTGAACAACATTTCTATTCCTTCTAGGAAAATTTTCTCTAATTTCTTCACCCCATGTCTTCCCTCTCACTATTGGTCCCTCCTTCAAATTTAGAAGATCCTCTCACGAACTCCAAATCAACTAGGTCGGGGTGTTTAGATCTACGCCTATTCATGAACTAAAAAGTGGAATGGTGATGAGTTAAATGCACTAATGAAAATGAAATAATAGTGAGATATCTTGCTATGATGTAATCAGAAAGTAAAAGGATAAAAAAGAAAAAGGAAGAAACTACTAACCTCAATGACACCTGGTGAATATTATGTGGTCTACAAGCCAATCATACTTCCATCATTTGTTTATATTCATTGAAATAAACTTTTATTCATTGTTATTCTTGTGTGATGTTTACAATGAAGTCCATGAGCATATATAATGACCAAATAAATTCGGTGAGATTATAATATAGTGATCACTGGTTTTTCAAAATGTGTTCTAAATATTCATATTTGTGGGATATTCGAGAAGGACGTCGAATTGTCCGAAAAGAATCACACTATCTGATCTGAGTCATGTGATGAGTATGGCTGATCTTATGGCCACCGATATAGGGACACCAAGGATAGATAGTGGGTGCTTTTTGGAGAAAGAGTTTGTTGAATTGATCCATATGAATAACTTAATGGTATTATACCAAACTATCATTTTAGGTTTATTCATGTTACTGTTGTGTACGTGGTCCTTGAACTTAAGACACCAAATACACCTTGTCAATAGATGATCGTGTTTTGACTATGACTTACGAATCCCTAGCCATGGGATCTTCAAAAAATTATAGATAGGATATGACATGAAGTCCTTGACGATACAATTTTAGTGCGGTCGTTGAAACACACGATCATTGGTCAAACAAAATTTCTAATTTCGAACTCACAATGATTTTAAAATCTGAAATTGATAACATACATATTCAACTTAAATTATTATCTTAATTAACTAATATTCATGCTTATTTTATGTAATTATGATGCATGTTATCATAGTTTTTATGAATTTTCTCCATTAGTATGCCATTATACTAAAGTCCATATTTATACATTTTTACGGTTAATTATGTGCTTTATGGGTGTGTAATCTTTTGTAAGGTTAAATAAATAGAAATTAGTCACTTTCCTTGAATTACTTTGACTTTAGTAGATGTTTTGAAGAATAAATTTTCAAGAAGAGAATGTTAAGATGATATAAAGAAAACTTCTTAAGAGATTATCTAACTTCATTGTGAATTCATCTTATATTCTTCTTTGAATTTATATTTTAGATGACATGATATTAAAAATGAATAAATTTGTGATCCAATGGAGAAAATTTGTGAATAAAGGAGTTTTATTTTTAAAGATATTGATTTCTTAATTTTTTGTATTTTTATGGATTTTTTTAGAATTTATTTTGATTTTAATTCATTTAAAAAAATGCAAAAAGGGGGTTATTTCCCCCAGGAATCACGGGATGACACGGCGCAGGACCTGCGCCGATGCGACATGGCACACAAGGCCACGTGGCAGTGCCACATGGACCGACACGAGCGCTTGCGTGGCGCAGAGGTGGTGCAGACGCGTGGCACGGCCACGCGAGTCCACGCGGACGCCCGAGTGGCGTCACGTGGCAAGAGAGTCAGGCTGGCAAGCAATGGGTCCACGGGTTAGTGGGCCCAGGTAAGAGTATTGGGATGGTAACGCAAAGGCGTTACAAAGCTCTACATTATATACTCACTTATCCCACTAATTTTCTTCGTGTGGGACTATGTTCCCTTTTATGTTTTAAATTGCAGGCGACGTGGCATCATGTGGCCTGTCGGATACAATTGGAACATGTGTCATGCATCGATCACATGGACTCGCATCCACTGGATCATCATCAAATCACGTGCGTGATTCCCGATCGTCGATCGCCTAAGTGAAATCCGACGGTCGAGATTAAATCACGCATGAAGCTCATCTTGGAGAGACAGGTGGATGCATCACGACGGTCCGATCAAAATTGGACAGGCAAAAAAGAGGGAGAACGTGGGCCTATGTCGTGGGATCATGGCTCATCTTCAGCGTGCCATCATCGCCGTCCAACCGATCTTCACCAGATCGAACAGTCCGCGATTTTTCGCGGACTTTTTCTAATAAAACGGTGTTCTCACTTCTCTCTATAACTCAACTCTTGATTGAATCATGAAGAAATTAAGCGGTTTTTAGCAAAATCCAAAGTTCTTCATGATCCCCTCGCATTTAGACTCAATTGCGATCCAATTAGGGCAGGATTGATCACGAATCATCTCGAGATTTGATCGAATTCTCCCCTTGAACGTGAACGTATGCCGAGGAAGAAACATAGCAAATTCACTCCAATCGACGCGATTTGGAGCCTAATCTTCATGTCAATTGGGTTAGTAGTATGAATCGATTATTCATCTTGCGATTTATGTAATTTAGATTAGATTTACGTTGTTAATTTCATGATTTAAATCGAATTGTTCTCCATTTTCGCCCAAATTTGGTTCAGAATTTTGTTGATTTTGAAACAAAGATTTCTCCCTGATCTTAAGTCCGAATTGTTTGATTCTAGTTTCATTAGATTCCTTGTTTCATCAGCTTTCCATGGATACTAGAATCGTAAAGTTTTGTGATCATTTGACTCCACAATTTAATGTTTGACCATCTACTATTTATTTTCAATCCGAATTTGGGCAATGACTTGCGGGTGCAATTACATTCAAAAGTAATACGTTAAATTTGATAATTTTGTCTCTTTGGAATCCTCTGGTTGTTAGCTTTCTATTCATATCTGAAATTCAAAGATTTGGATATCATTTGGTTAGTCAATTTGAAGATTTACACCAAAGTATTCATTTCAGGATTTTTCTGATCTTTGATTTTCAATAATTCATAATAAATCCAATTCTTCTCCAAAAATCACGAATTTTATATCAAAATTTTTTATTTTATCTCTAGTTTTTAAATAAGTAATTTTCGTAATATTTTAAGCTCTTTTTATTCTCTGATTTTCAGAAAGTCAACTGTTGATCAAAGTCAACGCTTTGACCTTGACTTTTGAGATTTCTTCTAAAAATCTGTTTCTAAAGTCTTAAAATATCTTCTTTGATATAATTATATCATTTCCTTTAATAATCTTTTAAATTCATTTCTTAAAAACCTGAATTAAACCTAAGTTTAACCAAGTGACTTCTGCGATCAAAGTGAATTGTGTTCTCTGTGGATCGACCCGATCTTTGCACTATACTTGATTTTATATCTTTGTTATTGTGAGTTCAGAATTATAAATTTTTGTTTGATCGATGTTTGTGTGTTTTAACGACCGCATAAAACGCTTCTTCAGAAATCAAGTACATCGATGAAATTGGGTCAAACCACAAATAACACGGTTGACTTTTATCGAAAGAGTTGACTTGGTCAAACTTAAGTCTAATTAGGGTTTTTAGAAAAATGAAAACGATATATTATCAATGAAAATAGGAGAAGATATTTAAGAATTTTGAAAAAGATTTGATAGATGAAAAGTCAAAAATCAATGTCAAAGCGTTGACTTTGACCACACTTTGACTTTATGTAAAATCAGAGAGGAAAAATGTGAGAAAATATTACGAAAATTATATTTTCAGAAACTAGAGAGAAAGAGGAGAATTTATGAGATAAAGATTGTGATTTTTAGAGAAGACTTGGATTTACTACAATTTATTGACAATCAATAAACAAAAAATTCCTAAAATGAAGATCTCGGTTAATATTGTTAAATTGACTTATCAAATGATATCCAAATCTAGAAATTCACATATGAATTGAAAGCTTACGATTAGAGGATTCCAGAGAAACTAAAATTATCAAATTTCACCTTGTATATTAGAAGTAATTGCCCTCGAAAGTCATGCCCAAATTTAGATTGAATTTTGAACAGCAGATAGGTCAAATGACAAATTGAGGGATCAAACCTTGATGAAAATTGACAAATCAGATATCCACTAAAAGCTTATTGAACAAGGAATCTAATAAAATCAAATTTTTTTGAATTGGACTTAAGATCATGGAGAATTTCTTGTTCGGAAATCAGCAAAAATCTGGATCAAATTTGGGCAAAATAATAAAATTTATGATTCCTAAACTCTAATTACCTATATAAGTCTAATCTAAACTATCTAAATTACAAGGATTACGAGGGAATCACACTACTAACTTGATTGACGTGAAGATTGAGCCTCAAATTGCTTTGATTTCTGGGTATTTATCCGATTCCTTCTTCGTCGTGCTTTTGGTATTCAAGGGGCGATTTCAAAATGTTTTCTCCCAATAATTCGTGATTAACTTGCCTCAATCCATGCGCGATTGAGCCTAGAATGCAAGAGAATCACGAAGAACTTAAGATCTTCCTCCAAAAATACTTATTTTCTTCACTTTTCAATCAAAAGTTACAGTTTTGGAAGAGAGAATCAATTTATAGAGAAATTCATTGCGAAAAATCTGAGTCATCCATTTCACATAAGGAGCTTTGGACGGCCACGATGATGCCACGTAGCGCGCAATAAGTGGGCCACAATCCCACGACACGAGCTCCACTCCTTGATTTTCGCCGTCTGATCTTCATCAGAGTGTCGTCGAGTAGCCACCTGTCGCTCTACATTTGCTGAGTGTGCGATTAAATCGCGACCGTTGGATTTCACTAATGAGATCGACGATCGTGCATTAGTCACGTGCATATGATCAAGATCAGGTGGACCGAAATCCACCAGATCGATGCGCGTCTTTTCAAGCATGAGATCGGATGCTCCATGATCCGCCACGTCGCCTAAAAATCAAAAGAAAACTTTAGTCCCACACGGAAGAAAAGGAGAGAAAATATCACATATCTAAGGGGAGATGGTCTAATGCAATTGCGTCGTCCATTGGGCCTAGTACGCCCCCCCTTAACATGACTCATGAGCCCACTATACCCGTGGGCCCAATAGACTTAGCCCAATTGCTTCACGCCACGTAGGCGCCCACGTGGGCCCGCATGGGTCCGCGTCGGCTCACGTGGTGCCACCACGTGTCCGCGTCGTGCCACGTCAGCTCCGCACGAGTCCAACGCATATAAACCCCTTTAGCGATTTTTTTAACTCTAAAAATTCCTAAAAAATCATTAAAAATTCTGAAAAAATTATTAATCTTCAAAAATTCATAACTTAATTTCTAGAACTCCTTTTTTTCACCCAAATTTTCTATATTGGATCAAAAATTTATTTCTCTGTTTATCCCATGCCACCTAAAATATAAATATCAAACAATAAAGTATAATGAATTCAAAATAATATTAAGTCAACCCCTCAAAGTTGACTTTGACTCATCCATCATTCTCTTCTTCTAATTTCTTCTTGTAATCATCCCCTAAAGTCAAAATAAAATCAAGGAAAAATGGTTAATTTCAAGTTGTTTGACCTTTCAAAAGGTCAAACATCAATAAAACACATATTTAACCCTAAATAATGCAAAAATGTGGACTTTAGTAAAATGGCATGCCAATGGAGAAAATTCATTAAAACTATGATAACATGCATCACAATTACATAAAATAAGCATTAATATCAGTTAAATATGATAGTATTTCAAGTTAAATATGCATGTTATCAGTCCTCGAAGGTGACTGAGTGGTCAAGATGGGATAATCCTGTATAAATTAAAATTGAATTTTAAAAATATATTATTCCCCACTTATATTTGAGTGTTGAATGCGAATAATAAGAAAAACAATATTTTCATACATATTCATATATTTTTCTAAGTTTATTTTTCAAAGAAGTGTGTATTTTTGTGTTAAAATATAATGCCCTTGTTATTTATTAAATTTAAATTTACAGAATGATAGATTATTAAAAAAATGTATCCAATAAATTAATTTTGGAACAAAAATGAGTCGTATTTTGAAAGTTAAGAATTTTCTAATTTCTTAGGATTTTTCTGAATTAATTTTGAATTTATTTAAATTAATCATATTACAAAAAAGGTTTTTATGTGCGCGTTGACGTGACACAAACGCTTTGAGTGTCACCACATGGCGGCTTATGTGCATGCCAAATGGTCAATGTGTGGTGTACACGTAGCGCGTGATTAGCGTGTCCTTATTGATTAATCACCCTTAATGGGCATACACTAACCGCATAAGCCCACATATCCTTTATATGTATGATATTCCCTTCATTTTTCTAACGGGGGACTATGTATGCTTTTATTTTCTCGCATGTGATGTAGTGCATTCTTAATTTTGCAATCTCAAGGTTTAATCAAAAACCTCCAATAGCCCTTGGACACCATTGCTTTGGTATAGCCTATTGAAAACCTTAGCATGGGCCCAATGTAACCAGACAAAGGGATGACTCCCTTTTAGAATCAAAACAACTACTAGACTTTGTCTAGCCCAACAAAAGCAAGGCGACCCAAATATTTTCTTTGAAAAAATAAAAGAAATGATTGAGAAGTAAAAGTTCATAAAAAGAGAAAATAAGGAAAGGGGAAACAAGATAAAAATAAAGGAGAAAATCATATAAAAAAATTTTTTTAATATATATACTCATTTTAGAGAAGGGGAGAAGACCTCTCAGCCCCTCACCGACTCATCTTTACAACTTTTCTACCACTTTTTGTCACTACCTATATTCTCATTGTTCTCTCGGGTTGAACCTTCATTATCCCTTCTTCATCTTTTCCATCAACCATGGAAAGAGGGGAAGAATACTACCTTGTGTCTATTGAAATGCTTGTGCATACATTACCAACTCTCTCACCAACTACTTGGGCCTTTTGTCATCATCCATGGTGATCCCTCTCCATCTAGTGTTCACTAGGGCCACCATTACCAAACTTTCTTGTGCATATATCTTCAATTTAACATTGCATGCTGACTTTTTATCTAAATTTCACGAGAGAGAGAGAGAGAGAGAATCCAAGTCGACTCACTGCCCTTACGTGAGGGAGCCACCTACATGCAGTAGGGCTAATATATGTGGGACAACTCTTATGTAAGACCATATAACACTCTTTCTTCCTTCAATTGGCTCTTATATGTGCTCACTTATAATGTGATATTCATATCTGTATTGTCATGGTTGATAACCAATTTTATGGCATACTTAACCCAATATCTTTGCATTTTAGTCATTTTCTCATTCATCATCTTTTAGTTGCAGTTTCTCAATTTGCATAAAGTAGAGCATAAACAATGAATTTTTGCATGTTTCTCTTTTTAAAGGTCAATCAACCATACAATGATCATACTTTATCAAGTTAATATGGTTGTAGGGTCTGAGAAATAGGAATCAAGAAGGTAGGACATGTGAAGATGATGGTTCCCATAGGCTCTTTGAGTTCAACATGCCACCTTTGAAGAAATTAATCTTCAAGAACCCCAGTGGTATCAGGACCTCCTCTTCTTTCTCAATAATATAGTAGAAGAAAAGGATGGTTCAAGGTGAAGGAAGATATAAGAGAAGATTTAGAGAAGAAAAATTACAAAAGATCTTGGAAAACAGTCAGAGAAAGGATAAACTCTCAAACAAAAAGGGTAAACAGTCCCTGTTTCGAAGCAATAAATGAAGGACTCCACAATGGAGTACTCACTAACCCAAGCTCAATGACAAACCGTCCTTCTATTAAAGCCCCTCTAGAAGCACCAAAAGAAGAAAAGAACACATTGCGATACATACAAGCTCAAACCCGATGATTCTAACATATTTTCCTATCAACCCAAAGAAAGAGAAGCAAATGACCCATAGAGATGCTTATTGCCCTATATCATAATTGCACTTCTCATTGCAACAATGACGGGAGAAGAGCGATGCCGTTTTCGCACTCTACGCACAGGAAAAATGGCGGCATGCTCTTGTTATCATCTATCCCAACGCAGCGCGTGTGCTGCCATATACTGCAGAAATCGCAGTTCACCATTCGTTCTCCATCATCTTCCTTCGCCCCGCAACTGCACTTGACGACCCCGTCAATCCCATGCTCGCTCTCGCACACGAAACACTCGCTGTCCCCTTCTGCAACCGATCCGTTGACAACAACAAAGCTCCCAGTTTCGATTGTCCCCCAGATAAGTGTCGCGTCGTCAGAATCAACATCAGCGATGGATTCTGATACGAATGTGTTCAGACCCAGGTAGATCTCCTTGAACGTTCTCTCTACGGTAGCCTTGACATCCCCCAGGGTCGCATGTCCTGGAAAATTAAACTCTTCGTAAGGCAGAACTGATTGACCTAGTTCTCCAAGTCCCCGGTTTCTCACCGAGACTGTACACAGCAGCTTAATACTGGTGTTGGCCATTAGAGCGTTATCCCCTGTCTTCTCCTTGCGATAATCTTTTACCAGATTATTCGCGTCTAAGATAGCCCTTACAGCCGTGGGGACGACGGTAAAGAGCCCTGCTGGTTGCCCGAGATACTGCCCGGCGAGAATGCACTTGTAAAGTATAGCGAGGTCCTTTCTGACTTGCACCCTCGTCGTCTGAGACCTCATTTTAACCGTGACGGAGTCCGTAAAGCTAGGGATTCTCACTGCAGATATGTCTTCCAAGCAGTACTCCAGGATCTTCGTCACCGGGTTGACCTTGCGGCGGACGACGTAGTTGCCGACGACGTGGTTCCCCAAGGACTTCAGCACGAAGTCCAGAAGTCCGGTGTCTCCCACGTAGGCTCTGGCCGCGTCCCTCACGTCTTGCCTTGAAACCCACCTGAAGGTGGCCCTCTTGAGGGTGTCAACGATCACCTGCCCCGCCATTTCCAGTCTCTTCGTCGACCATCGGCAAGCGGGTTCCATGGTTATTTTCTGGTAGTCGATCGCGGTGAAGGCGTCCGGAGGTAGGCGTTCTTTCAGCTCCATCATGAACTGGAATAAGTGGCCGAGAGAGATAAGGGCATGGCCGGCGATAGCCTGGTACTTGGCGACAATGGACGCAAGTTCTTGATGAGAAATGCCGTAGCAGGGAACGAGTAGACACAGTGGCAGACATCTTATAGTTTCTATGGATCTCTGGTACGCTTGCAGGGTAACTCCATACCTCTCTCGCCCAAATCTATACCCCCACCGCGCGAACCAGGAATCCCCGTAGGCTACCGCATGTAGCAGTCTGAGCTCCATTCCTCTTTTCTTTGCCGTATCGGTCAAGCTCACCTCCCTTAAACGTAATCAACAACTCGATAAATCAACGGTTTGAGAGAGAGAGAGAGACAGAGAGAATGAGAACCTTACTCCAAGACCAGTGCAAATTCGATGCCAGAGTTCCATTATTTGATGACCGGAGAGGATCTCTGATCCCGACTCAAAACCATTTACGGAGAGCAAGTGACCGAAACCATTGGAGTGTACAACGCTGTGCAGCAGTTCACCTTTCACGTTCATGAGCCTGGAATCTCTCACCGCCGTCAACAGGCTCGTCACTCTTCCGTCACAGTTTGACTCACCTGACCTGCCCAACGTCTTCTTCGAAGGCAACACGAAGTGAAACCTTTTTCTGCACACCGTGTGACGGCCCCACCCTAAGAAAAGTCACACTTCAGAAGAACTGCTGCGGCATCATATTTTTGTAGAGATGTAGAAGGAAAATAGTACCGATGGATGAGCAGTGAGGGCAACGGGGAGTATCCGACATTTCGACAAGCTCTTCCACGACGAAGAGTGATACATAGGTTGGGGGATTCCGGTGGACTTCTAACTGGATATTCCAACAGTTTGTGCCAGGCCCATTCCATCTCTCTGCCCTACTTCCAAAGTCGAGAAGAGACGACACATTCTCTCGGAAGGATGATCCCTTGAAGTGAACCGGTTGCCCGGGATTGCAGAATGTCGTTAAACGGAGAACTCTGTCGCTCTTCGTCCTCTTCCTCGAAGACCCATTGGCGGCGTGCATCCTTAGAGCTTGCTGGACTTTCAGAGACTAGACCTCGAAAGGCGGCCGTACATGAAAGAGACGACACCTCGTGGAACAAATCACACGAACAGTGCCTGCAAGTAAACTTTCTCTGAAGACAAGCAGGTGGTCTATTTTGATAAACGAGGAGGGAAGGCCGTACCTTGCGCATGATCTGGCCTTCAATTCTTTACTAGACATACGACGGGTCTCCTTCAGAATAAGAAAGTGTACCACGCTTTCGTTCTGAAATTGTATGCTCGGTAATTTTGGAGAAGGCGAGAGCGATATGGCATAATATAGAGGAAGACAGACTGAATGACTCCGGAAAACTAGCATCTGCTACAAGAGAGAAAGGGAGAGTAGGTGGGTGGAAGGAGGACTGGGAATTACATGGGAGAGTTAAAAAGATTTGGGAGGACGGAGGGGTGGGGGAGAGAGCTCCGAGCAAGATGTCACCGGTTTTCATTTAAAGAAGCCTTTCTGCAGGTCAACTGCGAAGCGCAATTCGTTTTGGGAGAAAAACATGGGCGAAGCGTGAAGAACATGTAAATTGTAATCTAGAGAGTTGAATGTTTGCCATTAAAAAATGGGAGTTCTGTCTAGTTGTGACATGACTTTGAGATTAACTTTAGGAAAATCACTTGTATCTGGAGTCTTCATAAGTGTTGGAAATTGATCTCATCGTGGATTGACGAGAAGCGGAAGCTACGCGGAGACGAGTCGCTGTGCTTCCCCGACGAATCTCAGCCGTCGTCCTTTCTATACGTATTTTAATGGTTTAGATGATGACAGCACGGCGACGGTTCGTCAACCGTCACTTAGACTGTTATTACTGTAGCTCAAAGGCCCATTTAAGGCCTATTTAAGAACATGAGAGTTCAGAAGTTATGTAAGCAGCATTTTCCGATTTTGATCAATAGAGAGTTTTGCAATTTTTCCTTCCATCTTAGCAATCTCTTGTTTACCCTCTCATCTCTCATCTGAGGATGAATTCTTGGTATCAAAGCGATTGTGATCCAAATGGTGCCGTAATGTGCTGAGAGTTCGTCTCAACAGCTTGTCATGTCTGGAGGATTGAAAGGTGATGAGCAACCAACTCAGATAAGAACCTTTCCAATCCTAAATAAACCTCAACAATCAAGTATGGGCGTCACATATGCATCTATATCTTGAAGGGCTTGAGCTATGGGACGCCATCAAATCCTAGAATGTGTCAAGGAAAAAGGATCGGCAAGTGATGTCGATCTTGTTCGATCTCTAACGACGTCACGCGTGAACTTGGCGTCGAGAAAACAGCCAAGCAAACATGGAACACTCTGAAAGTTAAGAGCAGAGGTGTGACATGGATTTCGCAGAGCTCGTATAAAGTCTCTTAAGAAATACTATAAAAATCTCTTCATGGATGAAGATAATTTGTTTCTTGATTTCTTCGGAAAGCACTCTTGCATGGTATACAAACTCCAAAGTCTTGAAGAAGTGATCACTAATGCAGAACTTGTTGCCAAGCTCCTGCAATCTGCATCTAGTAAGTTTGATGTGATAACTACCTCCATTGAGAAATTTCAAGATCTTGAAACGATCACTCTTGAAGATGTAATTGGCACCTTAAAGGTGCAAGAAGATAAGTTTAAAGCTCGCTTGGTTAAGAGAAAAGAGATAGCTCTGCTAGCGAAAGCTCTTATCAAAGACAAAAAGAAGCTTTTTGACTCCTCAAACAGTAGAGGCCAAGGCAAAGGACATGGTAGAGGTCGCAGCCGAAGAACCAATAGGAGCAATGAAGATGATGAAGATGAAAAGCCCAAATATAAATCCAAGTCACATGAGATAACTTTCAAGATGCATTTTGCAAATCAATGTCGAAATCCCAAGAAGTACAGATAGAAAAAAGATGCTCAGGAGAAGGCACACTTATCTAAGGAAGAGAAAGAAACCACTCTCATGGCAATGGAAGGATCAAATGATATATTACTTCAAGGTATCTCTCTGTGTGATTTGAGCAAAGGTATGTGGTATCTTGATACCAGGGCATGGTCACATGACAAGGGGGCAAAGAACTCATCTATGACCTTGATGACTTGTACAAAGGCACAGTTAGGTTTCGAGAATATCCATTGAAGGGAGAGGTAAAATCATCTTAATTCCACAGATAATACTCAAATTCCCTAGAATAATTTTCTATATACACCATGCTTAAAACCTAATATACTGAGTCTCGGAAGATTAGATGAAGAGGGATATGATATCTGCCTTCCCAAAGGACTTCTAACTAGTCATGATTATTGAGGAATTCTCTTAACCAAGGTTCAACAAAACTCAAGTAGACTTTATCCACTAAAACTAGATATTGGAAAAATTGTTTCCACATCAATGATGTTACTTGGCTGTGACATTAAAGGTATGGGCATTTGAATTTTGCATCTCTAAAACTTTTCTCATCTCAGGATATGGTCAAAGGACTACCTAAGATAGACATAACTAAATATCTATGCTCCACTTGTGTCACCTCGAAGCAAGCAAGGGCACCATTTCCATCTTTAACCAAGTACAAAGCCTCAACAGCATTAGAATTGATCCATGGTGATCGTTTGTGGACCTCTAGCTTCATAATTTCTCGGTGGCAGCAAATACTTTCTTCTATTACTAGATGACTACACTAGAATGCTATGGGTTTCTATGCTAAAAAAAAAAGTTGGAGGCATTCGAAGCTTTCAAAAACTTCAAGATACAGGCTGAGACAAAAAAATTGAATATTGTCTGTCTAAGAACAGACAATGGAGGATAATTTACATATAACGCTTTTTCTACTTTTTGTACAAAAAATGGCACTAAGAGACAATACTTTGCACCTTACACTTCTAAGAAAAATGGAGTTGTAGAGAGAAGAAACAAGACAAGATTGGACATGGCTCGTGCCATGATAAAAACCAAGAATCTTCCTTGTCAAAAGGGAGGAGAGGAGAGGAAGAAGACGATAGAGGGGTAAGACCAAAAAACGATAATAATATGACGGCTAGGGTTTGATGTGACCCATACATGCGCGAATAGGAGAAATATATAGAAAAGAGAGAGGAGAGAGAAAAGAGAGGAGAGAGGAGAGAGGAAAATGGGCTTCAGCCCAATAGGAGAGGCTTTAACACTCCCCCTCAAGCTGGAGCGTGAAGGTCAAACATGCCCAGCTTGGATCCGATGGTCTCATATGCAGGGCCTGGTAGGGCCTTAGTAAAGATGTTGCGCTAACCGATGTGCGGAAGCAACGTGTGGGAGGGTACGATAGTACCGTTAACAACGTCTCGTCGTATGAAGTGGCAGATCGATCTCAATATGCTTCGTCCTCATATGAAAACGTCAGCATTACGGCGATGAAGGTAGCAGCTATGTTGTCGCAGTACATCTGCATAGGACCTTCTGGTGGGAAGCCGAGCTCAGTGAGAAAGGAGCGTAGCCACAGCATCTCAGCCGTGGTATCTGCCATGGCGCGATACTCGGCTTCGGCACTAGAACGGGACACGATAGACTGCTTCTGAGAGCGCCATGTGACCAGGTTACCTCCAACATAGGTGGCATAGCCACCATGTGACTTTCGATCCTCCTTGTCACCGGCGAACCCAGAATCAGAGTAGGCCTCAATGTGTAGATGACCCTGTCGCCGATACAAGAGGCCCTTCCCCGGAGCTCTCTTAAGGTACGCCAGAAGCCGATAGACGCCCTCCAGATGGATAGTGCGAGGAGATTGCATAAACTGACTCAAGATACTAACAGCATAGGAGATGTCCGGACGAGTCACGGTGAGGTAGATCAATTTCCCCACAAGTCGGCGATAGATGCCAGCATCCTCAATAAGTGCGGTAGCATTTTCCCACCAGTCCACATTTTGCTCCATAGGTGAGGAGGCCGGCTTGCACCCCAACATCCCTGTCTCCTCCAGTAGATCCAGTACGTACTTCCGCCGACAAATGGACATCCGCCCACGACGGTAAGCAATCTCAAGTCCAAGAAAGTACACAGGGGGAGACGAGATCGCGTGTGACGAAGTGCTTGAGCCGGATAAGCCTTGGTCGCAGCTACCTCGCTCGTCACTACCGGTGATGATGATGTCATCCACATACACAGCCGAGGATAACACATCCATGCGGGGTGCGTTTCCGCATGACGGTCGGATCAGATACGAGTAGAGACAAAGCCATACGCAAAGAGCAGCTGCGAGAACTTGTGAAACCACGCACGCGGGCTTTGCTTCAGCCTCATAGATCGCCTTCTTGAGGAGACACACCTCGAGACGACTCCCCCGAGCAACATACCCCGGGCGGTTGCTCCATGAATACCTGCTCATCAAGGTCTCCGTAAAGAAAGGCATTGGACACATCTAGCTGATGAAGCGGCCGGGACTGAGTCCCAGAGCAATGGAGAAGAGGACACGGATGGAGCCGAGGCGCGCCACGAGCAGAAAGTCTCATGATAGTCAAGACCATAGGCTTGAGAGAAGCCACGAGCCACGAGACGCGCCTTGTAGCGCGCGATGGAGCCATCAGGGTTGTACTTGAGGGAGTACACCCACTTGCAGGAGACAACATTGGCATCAACAAGCCGAGGAACCAACGTCCAGGTCTCCCGCTGGAGGAAGGCCGCGTACTCCACATCCATCGCCGCTTTCCCACGCCGGTGCACCTGCAACGCCTCAAGATACGACTTGGGAATTGACTCGGTTAGAACGGCAAGGGCAAAGGACTGATAGGAAGGAGAAAGGCGGGCAGGAGAGACATGATGGGCGATAGGATATTGCGTACACTGGCGAGTGCCCTTGCGAAGAGCGATGGGAAGATCAAGGTCGGAAACGGGAGGCGGTGGTGAGGGGGGAGGTGACAATGTGGCCGGAGCAGGAGATGGCGGCAAGGGAGGAGGTTCCGGCTCAGAGGATGGATCGGATTGGAGGGAGGCCGAAGAGGGTGACGCCTCAGGCAAAGGAATCGGGACAGGGATAGGGAGATCGGTAACAGGAGTAGCAGATACCGAGGACAGGAGGGATGGAGGGGAGAGATCCTCGGCAGACTGAGTAGAGGGAAAATAGGGAACATCCTCATGGAAGGTCACATCTGCCGAAGTAACGTACTGGTGCCGATCGGGGAAGTACACACGGTATCCCTTCTGAGTCCGAGAGTAACCAACGAACACACCCTTTCGGGCACGAGGAGCTAGCTTGGAGAGGCCGGGGGTGTGATCCTGGACAAAGGCAGTGCAGCCAAACACTCGAGGGGGTAATGAGAAGATATCCGCAGCAGGAGTCAAGCGCTGAAGGGGGATAGCGCCTCCAAGAGCAGCAGATGGAAGACGGTTCACCAGGTAGGTAGCGGTCAGAACAGCTTCACACCAGAGATACTGAGGGACCCTCATAGCAAGTAGTAGTGTGCGTACCATGTCCAGGAGGTGTCGATGCTTCCGCTCTGCCACCCCGTTCTGCTGCGAGGTATACGGGCAGGTAGTCTGATGAACGATGCCATGAGCCAAAGCGAGAGGTCCTCAATGGCCTTCGAGTAAACTCAAGCGCATTGTCCGTGCGGAGAACTTTGACCCGAGTGTCGCGTGCTGAGTAATAATCTCAAGTAGAAAGTGCTTGGACACGAGAAAAGTACCTCCTTGCGACTCTTCAGGATATATGTCCAACTCGCCCGAGTATAGTCATCGACAAACACCATGTAGTATTTTCCTCCTGTAGGCGATGAATGCGGGGCCGGACCCCAAACGTCACAGTGGACCAAGTCAAACGGGCGATGGGTAGGTGGACCAGTGCGTGATGGATACGACGATCTATGGTGCTTCCCAAGTTCACAAGACTCACAATGAAACTCAGATAAGGTTAACCAAGGTAGAGTTTCTTTAAGTTTGACAAAACTAGGATGCCCCAATCGGCAGTGCCACAAAAAAGAGTCATGAAGGGAGCTAGAAGAAGCAGATAGTGCAAAAAGGGCTTGAAGTCCCGTAGATGGAGAGTCAGCCACCAGCTCGTAGATGCCACGGCCGTTCTCATGGCCCAGTCCAATCCTCCGGCCCGTGTCTAGATCCTGGAAGACGCAGTGATGAGGATAGAAAAACACACCGCAGTGAAGGGCTTTAGTGATCGCACTGATGGACAACAGATTCGCAGGAAATCCCGGAATATACAGGACATTCTGTAGAGGTAGGGACGAAGTAGCACTAGACTGGCCGGAGCCAAGGACGGGACAGGAACGTCCGTCAGCAATACGGACGTCAGGAATGGATGTTTCAGGTCGATAAGAGGTGAGGATAGTGGAAAGGCCGGTCATGTGGGAAGAAGCCCCCGAGTCAATAATCCAAGAAGTAGTATGAGGAGTTGAGATAGACGGCGTACCTGGAGACGATCCCCGTCCGCCTGCATAGGACACCAAGCTGCTCGTCAGTGCCGCAAGACTGGCCGATGGAGCCGTGGGCGGACAAAGTGAGGAGGCTCGTGATGCCTGAATATAGGCCAGCTCCGAGGGAGATAAGGTGAGGCTGACTGTTCCCGCAGCCGAGGGAGTAGTCGAGGATGATCCGTCCGCCGGGGACATAGTCGCAGACGTCTTGCCTCCAGCAGCAGCCATAGCCCAGGCAGGCTTCCCAAACTCCTTCCAGCACTTCTCTGATGGGTGAGTCGTCTTCCCGCAATACTTGCGAGAATGGATAGGAGTTCGGGTCCTCCCGGAAGGTGCACTCTTCCCGGATGCCCACAGGGAGCCCCGCTGATGCGATGAGTGCGGAAGTCTCGGTGGGCTGTGAGGGACTCGGGAAGCGGGCAAGCTGTCCTGCACTCGAAGGGCGGCTGCAAAGATCTCCTCGGTGGGTAAAACCCGGGATCCCCCAAGCACCTGACCCCGAATCATATCTGCCAACTCGGGACGTAGCCCGCTAAGAAATGCTCCAGCACGGAGCTCATCGCGATACCGTCTCAGCGTATCGAGATCCAGGACCAGTGGCTGATAGAGCTCGAGGTTGGTAAAGATGGCATCGACCGCTCCATAGTAAGTCTGGAGAGTCCGGGTGCCCTGGCGACATGCAAATAACTCCTCATATAGGCGAACTGTCCGGCTCACGTTACTCTTGTTGGCGTACATCGTCTCCAACTTGAGCCATAGAGCGCGAGCAGGACGGGTCATGCTGAGCGGCTCCATGATCTGCGTCGCTACACTAGAGATAAGCCAAGAACATACCGCAGACTCCAGTCGGCTCCATTCCGAGTATGTTGGGTCCGATTCCTTCGGCGAGGAATCAGTCAAGTGATGCCGAAGACCATGAGCGTTGAGAAACTCGAGGAAGGCGCATCTCCATGGCCCATAATTGGACCCATCGAATGTGTAAGCGGGCTTGGCCAGTGCACTCACAATCGAGTGTTTCCCGGATTGCCGGGGCAACTCTGCAAGCTGAGAGGGCTGAGCAACATCCGAGGATGATGATGCGGCAGTAGTGTCGGCCATGTGGAGAGGAGTGGAACCGGCGGCGCAGATGTATCGGCGCAGATGAGTAAGCGGCGAAGAGTTGTGGCGACGGACAGGCCGCAGACAGGCGTCGGCGTCAGCTTCTGGTATCAGTCTGCAGGCGTCAGCGTCTGCAGGCGGAACTCAGGGCAGAAGGCGACAGGAGGTAGATCGTCGGGGCAACAGGTCGTCGAGGCGGAACTCAGGGCGAACCAAGAAGGCGACGGAGATCAGAACGCAGATCAGAACGCAGTCGGGGCAACAGGTTGTCGTTTCCAAACGCAGATCAAGAAGGCGACGGTCGTCGGGGGTAGACGGCGAAGACGGAACGCAGACGGATCTCGTGGAAGGGAGACGGATCTCCGGAAAATGAAGCGTCACGTGGAAGGGAGACGGATCGCCGGGGCAGGGAGATCTCCGCGTCGGAGGTAGGGCAGCAGGGCGGCGTCGCCCGGCGTTGCAGCAGGGCGGCGTCGCAGGGTCAAGCGATGCCAGGCGGGGCGTCGCAAGACAGACCTCCGCGTCACAGGTCAGCTTCGCAGGGCGGCGTCGCAAGGCGTTGCAGCAGGGCGACGTCGCAGGATCAGGCGGCGCAAGGGAGGGCGTCGCAAGGCAGCTCTCTCCTCTATAACCTCGCTCTGATACCATGTAAAAAGGGAGGAGAGGAGAGGAAGAAGACGATAGAGGGGTAAGACCAAAAAACGATAATAATATGACGGCTAGGGTTTGATGTGACCCATACATGCGCGAATAGGAGAAATATATAGAAAAGAGAGAGGAGAGAGAAAAGAGAGGAGAGAGGAGAGAGGAAAATGGGCTTCAGCCCAATAGGAGAGGCTTTAACATTCGTAAAGTTTTTTAGGGAGAGGTGATAACATGCATGTTTAACTCGTATTTTCATCATAATTAACTTATATTAATTCTTAATTTATGTAATTATAATGCATGTTATCATAGTTTTATAACATTTTCACCATTGGCATGCCATTTCACTAAAGTCCACATTTTGCATTATTTAGGGTTAATTATTTGGTTTATTGATGTTTGACCTTTTCAAGGTCAAACAACATGAAATTAACCATTTTCCTTGAGTTGAATTTTTAGGACTCTAGTGGATGATTAAAGAAGTGATTAGAAGAAGAGAATGAATGATAAGAAGAATAAAAAGTCAACTTTAGAGGGTTAACCTAATTTGGCTTTCAAAGTCAAGTTAGAACTATTTGATGTTCATCATATTTTCTTGCTAACATTTATATTTCAGGTGACATGGGATTAAAGAAGAAGAAATTTATGATCCCATGGAGAAAATTTGAGTCAAAAAGGCCTTTTAAATTTAAAGTTATGAATTTCTAAAGTTTACATAATTTTCTGGATTTTATTTTATTTTTTAGGATTTGTAGAATTTTATTTTTTAGGTTATTCGATGCGGGACCCGCACGGTGCTAATGTGACAACGCGGCCACGTGGCAGTGCCAGCTGAGCGTGCACAGACCCACCCTGGCGCCTACGTGGCGCGTAGGTTAATGGCGCATAGGCTAATGGCTTATTGGGCCACGAGTATAGTGGCTCAGAAGATCACGTAGAGAGAGAGTGGGGCGTCATAGGCCCATTGGGCGATGCAAAGCTAATATGGGGCTCTCCCTTATAAACGCATTGGATTGTCTAAATCTTTCTCATGTGGGACTAATGTTTGTTTATGTTTTATAGGCGATGTGGCAGCTCGTGAAGCGTCGGATTCAAGCTCATAAATGGGGCACGTTGATCTAGTGGATCCCACTCCACTAGATATCAATCACAAGCACATGCGGAATTCCCAGCCGTCAATCTCATTAGTGAGATCCAACAGCTAGTACTTAATCTCCCAATCGGCGAACCTTAGAGTGACACGTGGCGGCTTGTGGATGCTCCAAAGAAGATTTGATAGTGGAAATGAAGAAGAAGGAGGAGCCCACATCATGGGGATCATGGCCCACTTCTTTCGCGTAACATGACCTCATCTGAGCTGTCCGATTCTTTAAAAGAAAACGAACGGTCCAAATTAAATCATGAAATTCCTCTACAAATTCATGTTCTCTCTTACAGAAATTTGAACGCTTGATAAACTTTGAATTGAGCATTTTTGGAGGAAATTCTTGAGTTCTTCATTAATCCTTTGCATCCTAGACTCAATCGCGCATGGATTGAAGCAAGAAATTCACGAAAATTGTGAGAAAATGTTTGGTAATCGCCCCTTGAATGTCGAAATCATTTTGGAAAAGGAATCGGAAAAATATATAGCATTTAAGCAATTTGCGGCTCAATTTTCATGTCAATCAAGTTAGTAGTGTGATACCTTCATAATCTTTACTTTTCTAGATCATTTAGATTAGATTTAAAAAGGTAATAAGAGTTTTAAGAACCAAAAATTCTTCATTTTCCCCAAATTTCTTCACCAATTTTTTTTATTTTTGAACAAGGATTTTGCCATGATCTTAAGTACAATTCTAACGAATTTAGTTGCATTAGATTTCTTGTTCAGTCAACTTTCCGTGGATATCTGATTTAAGAATTTTCATCAAGGTTTAACTCCTCGTTTTATCTTTTGACCAACTACTATTCAAAATCAATTCGAATTTGGGCATCGACCTTTGAGGGCAATTACTACAAATCTAGAAAGTAAAATTTGTCAATTTTGGTGTCAATGTAATCCTCTGATCATAAGCTTTCTATGCATAGGTGATTTGTCATGGATTGAGGCAAGAAATCCACAAAAATTGTGAGAAAACATTTGGTAATCGCATCGGAGAAGGAATTGGAAAAATATACAGAAATCAAAATAATTTGAGGCTCAATCTTTGTGTCAATCAGGTTAGTAGTGTGATACCTTCATAATCCTCACTTTTCTAGATCATTTAAATTAGATTTAGATAGGTTATGAGAGTTTTAAGTACCAGAAATTCTTCATTTTCCCCAAATTTCTTCGTGGATTTTTTCTGATTTTCGAACAAGGATTTCTCCCTAATCTTAAGTCCAATTCAAACAAATTTAGTTTCATTGGATTTCTTGTTTAGTCAGCTTTTCGTGGATTTGAAAATTTTCACCAAGGTTTAACCCCTCATTTTGTCTTTTGACCAACTACTATTCAAAATAATCTGAATTCACGCGTCAACTTTTGAAGGCTATTCCTATAAATCTAGAGAGTGAAATTTGTCAATGTTGGTGTCTTGGTAATCCTTTAATTGTTAGCTTTCTATGCATAGACAATTTGTCATGGATTGAGGCAAGAAATTCACAAAAATCGAACTCTCTATGGATTCAATAGCATATGTTTTTCTTAAAAACCCTAATTAGGCTTAAGTTTGACCAAGTCAACTCTTTTGATAAAAGTTAATCGTGCTCTCTATGGATTCGACCCAATCTCCTCGATGTACTTGATTTCTGACTTTTTAATCATCGTGAGTTCTGTGTTAGAGCACTAGTTTTGAAGTATGCATCCCATCTTGAATTGTCATCTTGTTTCTAGTATGTCATTAATTTTAATTATTAATACATTATGTCTTCCTTGATTCTTTTCCACTAACCTACTAATGTGTCCATGAAGATGTATCCTTTTTCAGGAATTTACTGCCTCATGCAATTATATAGTTTCACTTATAAGTTTCACTGTTGATATATATAGTTTCATTCCAAGATACATCATGAATAAATGTAGTTAATTTTATATTATTATTGGCATCATATATAAATATGTATATATCTATATAGATAGAGATATATATATAGGTTTGGTAATATATAGGATCATTATAAATATATTAGCTCAGTACATATATAGGATCAGGTTATAAACATATAAGCTTAGTATATATGTAAGCTCATTTCATATAAACAGTTATTTAGGATATTATCATAACTATAATATATATATATATACATATATATAAGATGAGTACATATATAGGATCAGTATATATATATATATTACAAATATATAAGTAAGACTATCATTGCATATAGATAGCTATTAGGGCATTATCGTAAATTTAGCATATCATCGACTCATGTTAAAAGGGATCGAGCTTTTCACTTTCTAGGGTTAACGCCTTCTTTTGCAAGAGATCAAAGTGAAAAATCGGGAGAAGCGACAAGGCGTTGGAGATCGAAAACTCAACATTTCTCTGGTGATCGAGAAGCGGAAACCACGACAACGATTTGTTTCTTTCTTCCTCACGGTATTTTAGCGATTCGACTAACGATTCGAAGGAATATTTTAGTGCTCACCTGTTGGAAGATTCTCTTGCTCGTCGATCACAATCTCAATATTAATCTCAGATTTGTACTTTACGTTTTCCATCGCTCAGTTGTTTTGGTTCTTCCTACTTGCATAATTTCGGCTTCACATTCGGTAAATTTCGTGTCTTAAATCCATTTATCTATAATTTTGGTACATACAAATTACTGATTTTAAATTCCCGTTTTTGAGCATCTTCATTCTCAGGCGTTCATATAAATCTAGTAAAATTTGCTCTTCCTGTTTTCAGTTTCTCTGTTCTAAGTTATTTATATAATTCAACATTTGTCTCTCTTTGGTGTTACATTAATCTGAATCTCAGTTAATCGTATACATCAGTTAGATCTATCTCTATAGTGTTATAAATTTCGCTGTCAGGTAGTTATACAGATTTATTAAGAGTTAATTGTTTGTCCTGTTCAACCTCATTCTCAGTCATTTGCATAACTCTATACAAAATTGATTCTCGGTTGTGCGATTCCATTTTCTCAGTCCATCACACAACTTTAAATATCTTTAACACGTTTACGATTACTTACTGCTATTAATAGTCTGTTTGTTATATATATATATATACACATATATACACTGTTTGCTTCTATTTTCTGTTGTCAGTTATCTATCTCTCAAGTAATAAAATAGATTGTGTTACATCTAATTCTGCTGACAGTATTTGTTCCTCAGCTAGTATTATAAAGTGTTTAACGCTCCAAGTCATTTGTAAGTCAATTTCTAGTAATTCATATCAATTAGGTTACACCTCATTTTCAGTAGCAGTAAGTTAACATTATTGAATTATCATCTCAACACCACACATTCGATAGAGGTACGTTAATCTGAATCTCATTACTCTATATTATTTAAACTGAATATTGGTATTACCTTATTTAATAAACTAGTGTATCAGTCAACGTGATATCGACAGAGGTAAAGTAAGGTATAGTTTGTCATCGTCAGCTCTTGTATCAATAATTTATATAAACTTGATTGCTTAAATATTTGGTTGCCTAAATATTCATAGACGAGGAGCACTGGTATGTTATCTATCTCAGTAAATTATTTCATCTCATCTGCTATCCAGTTCTGAATTAAAGTTTGTCCTTCACACTGAATTTATTTGATTTTAATCATTTACTAAGCTCTTTATATTTGCAACATTATTTCTATTTTCTTCATTGAGCCCAGGGTAAATTATTTAGTGTTTAAGGTTATTCTATTCAGTGGAAATCAGATAGAGTCAACCTTGTTAGGTCAAGTCAACTCTGACGAGACAGATTCAGCAGAAGTCAACTCTAAGAGAGTGAGTCAACAGAAGTCAACTCTGAGAGACAGAGCCAACAGAAGTCAACTCTAAGAGTAAGTCAACAAAAGTCAACTCTGAGAGAGTGAGCCAACAGAAGCCAACTCTGAGAGAGTAAGTCAACGGAAGTCAACTCTAAGAGAGTGAGTCAATAGAAGTCAACTCTGAGAGACAGAGTCAATAGAAGTCAACCCAAAGTCAATAGAAGTCAAAAAGTCAACTCAATCAAGTTAAAGTCAACTCTGTTAGTCAGAGTCAACCCAAGTCATCAAAAGTCAACTCTAAGTCAGAAAGTCAACTCTAGGTCAAAATTCAACTCTAGGTCTGAAAGTCAACTCTAGATCAAAAGTCAACCCAAAGTCATAAGAAGTCAAAAAGTCAACTCTAGCGAGTTAAAGTCAACATTGTTAGTCAGAGTCAACCCAAGTCATCAAAAGTCAACCCAAAGTCTACAGAAGTCAGAAAGTCAACCCTAGGTCAAAAGGTAGCAGCAGTTAGATACACACTTTCTCATATTCATACACACGCGGAGGACAGGAGCGTCTCATTCGTTGAGACGAGTAGGAGTCTATACTTGGGGAGCTGGAAGACCGAGTGAAGCCGGAAGACGAGGTCTCAATTTACCGGTGGTCAGCGGCATTAGTAGAAGAGGCACGACAGAGCGTGAAGGGACGAGCGATCGCGTGGAGATCGGCTTGAGGGAGTCAGGGTGTCCTGGAGCCGAGGAGGTCGAGGCCTAGTGGGTAGTGCCGTAGGGACAGGTAAAGGTGAGTGTTAGGTTTTCCGTAGGGGGCAAATCTAAAACCTTGTATTTGAACATTGTCCTTCACCCATTTGAAGGGTGAGAGGATTAGGTTTCATTTGGTGAGGAGGAGGCTCCGAGTCTATAGGACTCGGGACTGGATTAAGGGACATTAGGTCCCCCAACTAGTATAATAATATCGGGTGCATCGAGAGGACAAGAAGTGAGTGATTAACCAACGAATCTTAGCAAACAGAAAAAGTAGAGAATAATAATTAAAATTAACACATAAGCTAATTCACCCCCTCTTAGGTTAAACCACCGCCCTATTGGGATTTATCATTCTGAACTATATTTTTTGACCGACGATCGTGAGTTTAAACGGCCGCAGATTTCATTACTCGTCAAGAGGCAGTAAGTACATTTGTATACTTATTGAACAAATCAACCACCAAAAGCTTGGAAGGTAAAACGCCCTACAAAAGTTGGACAAGGAGAAAACCTTTAGTAGATCACTTGAGAGTGTTTGGATGCATTGTACATGTAAAGACACTTTAAAAAACCTTGAAGAAACTAGATGATTCAAGCTTACCCATGGTCCTCATAAGCTATGAGAAGGCCGCGAAGGGGTACAAAACCTTTTATCCTATTTCAAATACTATACACATCACTCGAGACGCTATTTTTGAAGAGGAAAAATGTTGGAATTGGGAGGAATCAAACCTAGTTTCAATAACAGGTATGACTCACTCTTAGATCTCTCCTAACATTTGTTTAAACTCAAAGAACTCTAACCTGTCTATTGAGGGAGAATCTAAAGCCTAGAACATAGAGAGCCCAAGCAATCTTCCAGCTTCCTCAATGACCTCCATTTCTTCAATAAGCAGCCAAACGTGTAAATACAAAATTATATATGAAGAAACTCAACCGATGGCGGAGGAGGTGTGTCATCTTACTAAAGAAGAACCTGAAAGTGTGTATGAAGCTTTAAAAGAAAGCACTTGGAAAGCATCCATGGACAAAGTCAAATTGTGAACACTAATACTTGGTCCATGGTCATACCACTTGAATCATGCAAATTGATTGGTTTGAAATGGGTTTTCAAGATCAAAAGGAATTTAATTGGACAGCTCATCAAGCATAAAGCTTGATTAATTGTAAAGGGCTATGCACAAAGGTATAGAATTGATTTTTACTGATGTTTTTCTCTTGTGGCCAGATTAGATACGATAAGAGTACTCTTATCCCATCAAGCATCTTATGGATCAGAGGTCCATCATCTAGATGTGAAATCAGCTTTCTTAAATTGTGAGATTTTGAAAAAATTTTATGTCAAGCAACCTGAGGGTTATGAAGTCTCAAGTAAAGAACATTGTGTTTAAGAATTAAAGAGAGCCTTGTATGGTTTGAAACAAGCTCCTCGAGCTTGGAACTCCAAATTGGACAAAATCTTATTAGAGCTTGGCCCAATCAGAAGCAATCATGAACCAATTGTATATTACAGTTTGAATAACCTCTCCAAACTATATGTAGGAGTGTATGTTGATGATTTACTCATCGCAAGGAGTACTAATGCAAGGATTACAGATTTCAAGGAAAGAATGAAGGCATTGTTTGATATAACTAATCTCGGTTTACTGAAATCCTATTTGGGAATTTTGGTGAAACAAGTTAAAGGGGAGATTACACTCTCTCAAAGAACATTTACCATGAAGATTATCTTTGATTTCACTCTACAGGATTGCAATTCCTCCCAGACACCTCTCGAAGTAAGACCTGCCTACTCTCAAAAGGATTCCAATAATCAAGTGGATTCATCTACTTACAAGAGCCTAATGGGCTCACTAAGGTACTTGACCTACACTAGACCAGATTTGATGTTCTTCATAGGTTATCTCAATAGGTATCTGGAAGATCCTTATATAGAGTACTTTGTAAGTGCAAAGCATGTGTTGAGGTATGTAAAAAGGATAGTCAATTTTGGCTTAAAATATAGAAGAGGCGGAAAATTGCTGCTTGTCGGTTATTGTGATAGTGGCTATGGAGGAGATTTGCATGACAAGAAGAGCACATTAGGTGTATCTTTTTGGGAGAAAACATTATGACTTGGATATCCTAAATGTAGAGAATTGGAGGGAAGGAGTGATGTATCTATGGAGAGGGTAAGGAATCACATCTGCTCATGAGAGAGTGAGGATCTTTTCATCCCATAGCATCAAACCTTAGATATCCTCACCTTGATCACAATTGAGAATTAGACTCAAGCATTAGCCGATGAGCACTACCCTAATATGCACTAAAGAAGTCAACCTAAAGATGGAATCTAGATCGTTAGAGCCTACACTATGAGAAAAACATAATTATACATTCATACGCTTCACCTCTTTAGTAGTAGGATTAAAGGATAAAAGGACCTTCTAGGGAGACTACATAGTAAATTTCTAAGAGACTAGCAATCATTTAAGTTGGGGGTGTGATAACATGCTAATTAAACATGAAAATACATGATTATTAATGCAAATGAAGGCATAAAACATTCCATTCTAATACATGTTATCATATTTTTTTAGTGTTTATCTATCATTATATGTAAAAGTCATTATAATATCAAAATGCATTAATTTAGAGTTAATTGTGATGAATTAAGGATAATATTTTCATAACCCATATTTACTTGAGATTATAATTAGTTTTTAAGGTTAAATAATAACAAAAATCATTTTATATACACTCATATATTTTTCTAAGTTTAAAAATCTAAAAGAAATAAGAGTATTTTTTAAATATAAATGTATTCTCATGTTATTTATTAAATTTGACTTTTTAGAATGATAGATAATTTAATTTTTGATCAAATGAAACAAATTTGGATTAATTTGGAGTTATATTTTGAAATATATGAATTTTCTAATTTTTTAGATTTTGTAGGATTTTTTATCAATTTTCTTGAATTTTTATAAATTTCAAATCGATTTTTATAATTGCGAGGTGACGTGGCAACATCTAGAGCATCCAATCGCGCGATTAATCGCGACCATCGATCGTCACTTAAGGCGATCCTATTATAAAAATTTAATTTGTACGTGGTGCAATCCTATTCGTTAGCGAATCATTTTAAAACAATTTAATTTGAGTCGTCGATATGAGGAGTTATAACGGCTGAGATTATAACGGGCGAAACGCATCTGAAACGTCGGATCAAGATCAAACGGCGATCGTTCGATGCGTTACTTACAACGCGCGCGACATGGCTTCATCTATACGGTCCATCTGAGATCCAACGGCCACGACTTAACCGTATTAATTTGCATCTCTGCATTTCATCAGAGCTGTTGATTGAAGATTAAATGCTCAATCGGACGATTACCCCCAATTCGCCCTATAAATAGAGATGTTCTTCGACATTGTAAAGCATTCCTAAAAAATTTGAGTAATCTAACTATTTAAGCACCAAATCCCTTGAATCTCTTGCTTTCAATCGCTTCTAGACTCACTTGAAAGTGAGATTTCATTGAGAGAATATGAAGAAATTGGCTCTTGAGCATCAATGATTATTTTTCGAATTCGGGAATGAAAAGCCTTTGATCTGGCGACTAATTGGATCAATTTGAGCGCAATCTTGGGTTAGAGATCGTGTTTCATCCTAATCTTCGTTCGTATAGTTTTATATTTCAATTTTGAATCATAATTTTAGTCAATTTTAATTTCAATTTCTGTTTTTCGTGATTTCAATTTTAGAAATTTCTCTCTTGCTCACTTGATAATTTCTCCATGAATCTTGATCCAAATTTAGTGATTTTTTATTCCGTGGATTCGTTTTCAAGTCTTCTTTCCAAAAATATCAATTTCCCTAATTTCTCATCATAAGTCATCGTCCAATTTGATCAAATTTCAAAAGATCATCTTAAATTATCCTAATTCTCTGTGGAATCGACCCTTATTCACCACTATACTCCTTAATTTGTGAGTCTTTGATAAAATTAGTGAGTTTGGTATTAATTCTGACATGAATTGGTGTGTGATCAACGACTGCATCAATTCGTTCCGTCAGCGATCATCCTAAATCTCAAGCCTCTCTGCGGTTTTTCTTATTTACAAACACCCATTGATTCTTAATTTTTGTTATATAT
>CM044104.1:4455339-4530854 GCA_024174645.1 Lemna minuta | reverse complement strand
ATCAATTGAGGAAACAAATTCATGAAAATTGTGAGAAAACATTTGGTAATCGCCCCTTGAACGTCGAAATCACATCAGAGAAGGAATCAGAAAAATATTCAGTAATCAAAAGAATTTGAGGCTCAATCTTTGTATCAGTCACGTTAGTAGTATGATACCTTCGTAATCCTCACTTTTTTAAATCATTTGAATTAGATTTAGATAGGTGATGAGAGTTTTAAGAACCAGAAATTCTTCATTTTCCCTAAATTTCTTGTTCAAAGATTCCTAGATTTTTGCTGATTTTTGAACAAGGATTTCTCCCTGATCTTAAGTCCAATTCAAACAAATTCAATTTCATTGGATTTCTTGTTCAGTCAGCTTTCCGTGGATTTACAAATTTTCATCAAGGTTTAACCCCTCGTTTTGTCTTTTGACCAACTACTATTCAAAATCAATATGAATTCGAGCGTCAACTTTTGAGGGCTATTCCTATAAATCTAAAGAGAGAAATTTGTCAATTTTGGTGTATTGGTAATCCTATAATCGTTACCTTTCTATGCATAGACAATTTTTCATGGATTGAGGCAAGAAATTCATGAAAATTGTACTCTCTATGGATTATATAGCATATTCTTTTCTTAAAAACCCTAATTAGGCTTAAGTTTGACCAAGTCAACTCTTTTGATAAAAGTCAATCGTGCTCTCTATGAATTCGACCCTATCTCCTTGATGTACTTGATTTCTAATTTTTTAATCATCGTGAGTTCGGAACTATATTTTTTGACCGACGATCGTGTGTTTAAACGACTGCACATTTCATCGCTCGTCAAGAGGCAGTAAGTACATTTGTATACTTATTGATCAAAGCAACCACCAAAAGCTTGGAAGGTAAAACGCCCTAAAAATCTGGATAAGGAGAAAAACCCTTAGTAGATCACTTGAGTGTGTTTGGATGCATTGTATATGTAAAGACACTTTAAAAAAAAACTTGAAGAAACTAGATGATCGAAGCTTACCCATGATCTTCATAGGCTATGAGAAGGGTACAAAACCTTTTATCCTATTTCAAAGACTATACACATCACTCGAGATGCTATTTTTGAAGAGGAAAAATGTTGGAATTCGGAGGAATCAAACCCAGTTTCAATAACAGGTATGACTCACTCTTAGATCTCTCCTAACATTTGTTTAAACTCAAAGAACTCTAACATGTCTATTGAGGGAGAATCTAAAGCCTAGAACATAGAGAGCCTAAGAAATCTTCCAGCTTCCGCAATAACCTCCATTTCTTCAATAAGCAGCCAACCGAGAAAGTACAAAATTATATCTGAATCATATGAAGAAACTCAACTGATGGCTGAGGAGGAGGTGTGTCATCTTATTGAAGAAGAACTTGAAAGTGTGTATGAAGCTTTAAAAGAAAGCACTTGGAAAGCAGCCATGGACAAAGTCAAATTGTGAAGACTAATACTTGGTCCATGGTCATACCACTTGAATCATACAAACTGATTGCTTTGAAATGGGTTTTTCATGAAACGAATCCGTATGGTCGTTGAATACACACGATGTCGTGTCAAAACAAAGTCTAGACTTACCAATTTAAAGATTAATTCATGAATTGAAGGGTATAATGGTAAATAAGGGTCGAATCAATGGAGAATTAGGGAAAATTAAGAGATATCTTTGAAATTCGATCAAATCAGACGACAAATTGAGTTTAGAAATTAGAAAAATTATAATATTAAGAAAGATAACTCAATTGCGAATCCACAGAATAAAAAATTGAGTGATTTGTATTAGAATTCGCGGAGTAATCGAAGTTTGAAAATGAGAGAAAATTTGATCATGAACTTTGATTAAAAACCGAAATTAAACTGAAATTAAACTTAATCTACGATTCAAAATGTATATCTAATGCTAAATAACGAAAGATTAAGATGAAAACACATAATCTAACCCAAAGTCACGCTCGAAATGATCCAATTAATCACCGGATTCCTGGCTTTTCATTTCGCGATTTCGAAGATGAAGATGGCATTCAAGATGTGATTTCTCTTTACTCCCTCGATCAATTTCTAATTTCAAACACTCGTCAGATGAAGAAACGTGTCAAGAAGGTAAAGAAATCAAAAGACTCTAAGAATTGTGGTGTCTAGAAAGTTCGATTTCACTCGAAAATCCAAGGGTAGTGTTTCCATCGCGAAGAACAGTTGAATTTATAGAGGAATTGGGCGTAACCCTCGGATGCAACGGTCAATTGCGATCAACGGTTGAGATGATGTGTCGTTTGGTGAATCGGCATGATTAAGTCGCATCCATCCGATCGGCGATGGAGCGTCAAGATGCGTCCACGTCGCGCGCTTTGAAGAGAAGCGTCGTTTGATTCGTCCGTTGGATCTTCATCCAACGATAGCGATTAATCGGAAGGTTCACCAATTGCTTCAAATCTTGACCGTTATAACTCGGTTGATAGACGACTGTGATTAAAGTCTATTTAATCGAATCGATGCTTCATGAGATGTTGCCACGTACCCCTTGAGTAAGTGACATCAAACTCACGTGATTAAATCACGCGATCGGATGTCTCACGCATCACCACGTCACCTGAAATAGAAATCAAAGGAACATAGTCCCACACGGAATAAAATATGAGATTTAATCAGGTTTATAAGATCCACGGATTTAAGCGGTTAGCTTAAATCCGATTACGGATGCTCCTAACCCATTTATAATTCCACGCATACGTGTCACGCACACACGTCACGCACACACGCACACACGCGTGTCCACGTGTCACACAGACACACGATAGCGCGTCACCACATGGCTTCACTCTGTCACATCATCGCGCAGTAATATAAACCCTTTTTTTATTCTTTTTAATCATTTTAAAATAAAAAATACAGTTAAATAAATTCAAGAAAATTCTAGAAAATTCCTAAAATTGTAAAAATCATAACTTTTAAAATACAACCCCAAATTAATTTAAAATTTTTTTGTTGGATCAGAAATTGAATAATCTATCATTATAAAAAGTCAAAATATTAAAATAAGAAGAGAATGAATTTCAATTAAATAAATATATTCATGTATCTTCTAAAATAACTTTAGAAAAATACATGAATATAAATAAAGATCTTTTCTCTCATACTTTAATCATGTAAACATACTTATGATCTCAAATATAACTAGGATTAAAATCATATTGTTCCATTATGTATAATAATCTATAAATTGATGTAGTTTTAGATCATAACATGAAATTATGTAAAATGATAGAAATATACTTAAAATATGATAACATGCATATAAATGGAACAATTAATGCCTTTATTTGCATTAATAATCATGTAAATTCATGAATAAAATGCATGTTATCAGTTTTCAAGATCAAAAGGAATTCAATTGGACAGATCATCAAGCATAAAGCTTGATTAACTGTAAAGGGCTATGCACAAAGGTATGGAATTGATTTTACTGATGTTTTTGCTCTTGTGGCCAGATTAGAGACTATAAGAGTACTCTTATCCCATCAAGCATCTTATGGATCGGAGGTCCATCATCTAGATGTGAAATCAGCTTTCTTAAATTGTGAGATTTTGAAAAAAGTTTATGTCAAGCAACCTGAGGGTTATGAAGTCTCAAGTAAAGAACACTATGTTTAAAAATTAAAGAGATCCTTGTATGGTTTGAAACAAGCTCCTCGAGCTTGGAACTCCAAATTGGACAAAATCTTATTAGAACTAGACCCAATAAGAAGCAATCATGAACCAATTGTATATTACAGTTTGAATAACCTCTCCAAACTATATGTAGGAGTGTATGTTGATGATTTACTCATCGTAGGGAGTACTAATGCAAGGATTACAGATTTCAAGGAAAGAATGAAGGCATTGTTCAATATAACTAATCTCGGTTTACTGAAATCCTATTTGGGAATTTTGGTGAAACAAGTTAAAGGGGAGATTACACTCTCTCAAAGAACATTTACTCTGAAGATTATCTTTGATTTCACTCTGCAAGATTGCAATTCATCCCAGACACTTCTCAAAGTAAGACCTGCCTACACTCAAAAGGATTCCAATAATCAAGTGGATTCCTCTACTTACAAGAGCCTAATGGGCTCAGTAAGGTACTTGACCTACACTAGGCCAGATTTGATGTTATGTATAGGTTATCTCAATAGGTATCTAGAAGATCCTTCTATAGAGTACTTTGTAAGTGCAAAGCATGTGTTGAGGTATGTAAAAAGGATAGTCAATTTTGGTTTTAAATACAGAAGAGGCAGAAAATTGTCGCTTGTAGGTTATTGTGATAGTGGCTATGGAGGAGATTTGCATGATAGGGAGAGCACATTAGGTGTATTTTTCTTTTTGGGAGAAAACATTATGACTTGGATATCCTAAATGTAGAGAATTGGAGGGAAGGAGTGATGTATCTATGGAGAGGGTAAGGAATCACATTTGCTCATGAAAGAGTAAGGATCTTTTCATCTCCATAAAATCAAACCTTAGATATGCTCACCTTGATCACAATTGAGAATTAGACTCAAGCATTAGCCGATGAGCACTACCCTAATATGCACTAAAGAAGTCATCCTAGAGATGGAATCTAGATCTTTATGGCCTACACTATGAGAAAAACATAATTATACATTTATACGCTTCACCTCTTTAGTAGTAGGATCAAAGGATGAAAGGACCTTCTTGGGAGACTATATAGTAAATTTGTAAGAGACTAGCAATCATTTAAGTTGGGGGGTGTGATAACATGCTAATTAAACATGAAAATACATGATTATTAATGTAAAATAAGGCATAAAACATTTCATTCTAATGCATGTTATCATATTGTTTTAGTTTTTATCTATCATTCCATGAAAAAGTCATTATAATCTCAAAATGCATTCATTTAGGGTTAATTATGATGAATTAAGGATAATATTTTCTTTAATTATGACTCATCTTTACTTGAGATTATAATTAGTTTTTAAGGTTAAATAATAACAAAAATCATTCTATATACACTCATATATTTTTCTAAGTTTTAAAATATAAAAGAAATGAGTGTATTTTTTAAATATAAATTTATTCTCATGTTATTTATTAAATGATAGATAATTTAAAATGATAGATAATTTAAAATGATAGATAATTTAAAATGATAGATAATTTAATTTTTGATCCAATGAAACAAATTTGGATTACTTTGGAGTTATATTTTGAAAGATACGAATTTTCTAATTTTTTGGGATTTTTTCTCAATTGTCTTGACTTTTTTTAAATTTAAAATTGATTTATTAAATTCAAAATTGATTTTATAATTGTGCAGGTGATGTGGCAACATCTGGAGCGTCTAATCACGTGATTAATCGTGACCATTGAATGTCACTTAAAGTGGGGGGTACGTGGTGCAATGCTATTCGTCGGCGAATCATTTTAAAACAATTTAATTTGAGTCTTCGATATGAGGAGTTATAATCGCTGACATTAAAACAGACAAAACGCATCTGGAGCGTTCGATGCGTTACTTATAACGCGCGCGATGTGGCTTTATCTCGGCGGTCCATCTGAGATCCAACGGCCACGACTCAACCATAACGATTCACATCTCTACATTTCATCAAAGCTGTTGATTGAAGATTAAACGCTCAATTGGACGGTTACGTCCAATTCGCCCTATAAATAGAGATGTTCTTTGACATTGTAAAGCATTCCACGGAAATTCGAGTAATCGAACTATTTAGACACCAAATCCCTTGAATATCTTGCTTTCAATTGCTTCTAGACTCATTTCCGCATCCACGAAGTGCTTGAAAGTGAGATTTCTTTCAGAGAATATGAAGAAATTGGCTCTTGAACATCAATGATTATTTTTTGAATTCGGGAACGAAAAGCCTTTGATCCAGCGACTAATTACATCAATTCAAGTGCAATCTTGGGTTAGAAATCGTGTTTTATCCTAATCTTCCTTCATATAGTTTTAGATTTCAATTTTGAATCATAATTTTAGTCAATTTCAATTTCAGTTTTTTACAATTTTCAATTTTGGAAATTTCTCTCTTGCTCACTTGATGATTTTTCATGAATCTTGATCCAAATTTAGTATTTTTTATTCTGTGGATTCGTTTTCAAGTCCTCTTTCCAAAAATATCAATTTCCCTAATTTCTCACCATAATTCATCATCCGATTTGATCGAATTTCAAAAGATCATATGAAATTACCCTAATTCTTTGTGGAATTGACCCTTATTCACCACTATACTCCTTAATTCGTGATTCTTTGATAAAATTTGTGAGTTTGGTATTAATTTTGACATGAATTGGTGTGTAATCAATGATCGCATCAATTCATTACGTCAGCTATCATCCAAAATCTCAAGCTTGTCTGCGGTTTTTCTTATTTACAAACGCCCATTGATTCCTAATTTTATTAATATATTATATATATTCAATTGCATATCATTCAGCTCTTTGATTTAGGTTCTTGTCACTTACCCAAATCATTCTAAACTGCATATATTAGTTTAATTTGTAGTCATTTAATATAAATATACATCTCTTAAATTTATATTTCTGACTGTTGTTTGTTTTTCAGCATTATTTCCGTTCAATCATAGTAAATTAGTCTTCTGCATTTTATATTGCATATATTAGTTTAATATGTAGTCATTTGAAATACAAATACAGGTCTTAAATTTATATTTATGACAACTGTTCTTTTTGTCTTTCCAACATTACTTATGTACATTTGCAATCACTTTACCTTCTTCTTCATTCAATATTGTTTTTGCAATGTTACTTAAGAGTTATTTGGTATACATAAATTTCTTAGTTGACATCACTAATTGTAGCTATTTTCATTTTGTTTTTGTTGTTTTAATAGACAGATTGTATTAAGTTAATTCTATTGATTTATATAAACTATTTTTTTATTTAATACACTTTGGTCACAATCAACTTAATCTTGACAAAGGTACAATAAGTGATCGTCTGCCTATACAGTTCATTTATTAATAACTCATATAACTATGATTACCTTAACATTTTGTTGTTCAAGATTGATAGTCAAGACTAAGTGGTATCTTATCTACCTCACTCAAATATTTCGTTCGATAGATTAATTATTTTGGATTAAGGTTAGTTCTATTTGCAGCATTAGCATTGTTTTCTACATTGATTCTATTTTCGATTAGTTAGTTGTTAATTTCATTCAATTCAGTGGTAATTTTTCAATCACAATCAACCATACATAGTTAGAGTCAACCCCATAAGTCAAAGTCAACTATAAGTCAACATCAACCTTTTCAATCACAGTCAACCATACATAGTTAGAGTCAACCCCATAAGTCAAAGTCAACATTTTCAGTCACAGTCAACCATACATCATTAGAGTCAACCCCATAAGTCAAAGTCAACATCTTAAGTCAAAGTCAATAATACATAATTAGAGTCAACCCTATTAGTCAGAGTCAACCCTATCAGTCAAACTCAACCCTATCAATCAAAGTCAACCACTTGTTTTCAAGAGTACTCAAGTGACTTAGGAGACACGTCTCTCCACATAAATTGTTTCATTTCTTAAGAATATATCATTTGTTGTATTTCATATATTTAGGCTCATCTAGATAGATAGATAGATAGATAGATAGATAGATAGATAGATAGATAGATAGATAGATAGATAGATAGATAGATAGATAGATAGATAGATAGATAGATAGATAGATAGATAGATAGATAGATAGATAGATAGATAGATAGATAGATAGATAGATAGATAGATAGATAGATAGATAGATAGATAGATAGATAGATAGATAGATAGATAGATAGATAGATAGATAGATAGATAGATAGATAGATAGATAGATAGATAGATAGATAGATAGATAGATAGATAGATATACATCTACATTAACACATCAACTCAAGTATTTGGTCAAGTTTCATTGGTTGAAACATTGAGGAGTGAATATTGGGAGTGAGGAGTCCAAAAAGAACTGGAAGACAAGATCTTACGTTACCGGTGATCAATGGCACAAACGGAAGAGGCAAGATAGGAGTTGTAGAGATGTAGGATCTGGCGTGGAGATCGGCTCGAGGGAGTCGGGGATGTTCAAAAGTCAAGGAGGTCAAGGCCTAAGAGGTAGTGATGTAGGATCAGGTAAAGGTGAGTATCAGGGTTGTCTTTGTCCTTCACCCTTGTATGGGGTGAGAGGATTAGATTTCCCTTGTGCTAAGATTGGAGGTTCCAAGTCGATAGTACTCGGGACTAGATTAAGTGACATTAGGTCCCCCAACCAATATAAAATCATTCGTGCATCGTGTGGGAAAGTGGAGAGTGATATACAACAAATAGTAAAAGGGACTTAGAAAACATAAAGATTCAATACTAGCTAATTCACCCTCCCTCCTTTTAGTTAGCATCACCACTGTATTGGGACTTTCAATTGCTTTTTATCAAATTTAGAGAAAAAATTAACTCAATTATGTTAGGGATTAATTAAGGGTCGAAATCCTTAGGAAGTCTTGGTAAGAAGATTTGATGCTGTTAGGGAGAATCGACACTTATATAGAGAAGGTGATTATCAAAGCGATAATTAAAGAAAATGCCACCTGGCCTAAGACAATTGACACATCTCATTTGATATTTAGGAGATGGTTCGTAGAGAGAGAAGAGCTAAGAGAGAACAACATGGAGAGGAAAAACCTCTACTTGAAGAAAAATGTTCCAACTTAACTACTTCAAGACAAGTGCAACAAAAGAAGATAAGCATAAACTTAACAAATGCATTTCATTCTACTACTGAAAGTAATGAACAAATAAAAATGGATAAATCCAAGGCAAATAGATATACCAATAGTTTTTGAGAAAGTCATTGGAAGATGCTAAATAAATGATCAAATGAAAAAATGTCGAGCAAAGAAAAAGGAGAAAATTCAAAATGTTTCTTCCTTCTTTCAACTTATTACATAGATAATATTTAAGGATACATTTCCATTGATTGAGAAAAATAAATATAAAGAATTAGTCCTCAGATTCATGTTGGGAGTGAAATCTTTGATTGATTGATACCACATTTCCCGAGTAAACAAAAATATTTCAAGGACTTATAATTGTTTAAAATTAAAAATATGATTGACTCAGGCCTTCTAGATTGACTACATAGAGAAATTTTCACCGTTGCACTCACTGAAAAATTATTCATGGTTGCCTCTTCATGAAAAAGCTAACAAAGAAGAAGATAACTAGAAGGAAATTGAGGTCAACGATTGAGTTGACTTAGTTGTAGTTCTATGAAATCAAAAGTATGATGAAAATAACCACAGCAATTCTTTCCTCGACATGCTATGAGAACCTCAGCCCATTTACTACTCTACTGGGTGATGTCACCCGAAGATGCTGTACCCATTTGCACCACTGAAGCAGCCAAAGAGAATCTCAGCCGTGCAACGGTCTGGTTTTCTCATGGCAACGCTCTCGGCCGGACACCTTCCCGGCGCCGTAGTTCCAGCCGAGAGATGCTTTCCCTCTCATCTCAAGCCGCAGTTTCCCTCGCGCATGGGTCCCACTATCCAGGCGTTCTCCTTCATCATGCCCGGCACTGCGCCGGATCGAATTTCCGGGCTTATCACTCGCGCCGTGAATTCTAGAAGGTCGGGGACTGGTGGGTAGTGTTTATATGTCCAGTGGGACTAATTTTGGTGCGATTTCTTTAATTTCTTCTACTTCAACAGAGTGGAGTTCTGATCCGGAGCTTCGGTCTGTGCTTGAGCTCGCAACGGATGAGGAACTCTGCGAACTTCAGGACATTCTCTTCGGTACAAGGTGGCCCTTTTTGCTTCATCCGCTCTCTGTTTAGAAAACTCTGGAATTTTTTTAAAAGGAGTTTTTTTCTGCAGTTACTTCAGTCCTCTGTTGAAATCCTTAGCGACTCATCCTGATGTGGGTCTTATGATGGAAGGTAATGATGTGGAAGGAAGAGAAGATTTTATAGGACTCCTGGAATCTCGATTCTTGTTTTTGGCGGCCGATGCTCGTTCTACTCTTAGGTCTGTTGAAATTTCTGGTCTTTGACTTTTATTCATCTTTAATGTGGACCTTTTCTCTTTTCTATTTTTATTGAAGAGGATGGAGACCTTCGTACAGAGATGTTTTGCTAAGCGTGAAGAGAAAACTGGGAGTCCCTTGTTCGAGTAAACTCTCCACTGAAGATCTGGAGGTGGAAATTTTTCTTCATTTACTCAACGAATACGCAAGGTCCTTCCTCCTTTTTCCTTGGAAATTTTGATCCAAGTTATCGGTGTATTGATGCTCCCTTGATTATGAATGCAGCCATGAAGATACTGGAGTGTCTGGTAGCAAACGGAGATTGGAGGTTGGACTCAGCAAGTGGAAGGTTGACTTTCTTGGCGCTGTCAAAGTTGGAGCTCAGGAATTCAAACAAGTGGCGCTCAAGGTTTTTCTCGCATTTATGGAATTTTAAAAGTAATCAAATATATGCTTATTGATGGAGAAACTTCCAATAGGGTGGCGGAATCTTCACTGTGGGAAAGCTTTATCAGTGGGTATGAAACAAACTCCAAGGTTATATATCATTCATTTATTAAGCTTTATGCGGGTTCTTGCTTAGTTGGCGAAGAGGCTATCAGGAAACATGCTGGCAGAAGCAGCCAACTATCAGATTAGGAATGAAGTCATAAAGCGGGTATATCATTGAAGTTTCATTAATATAATTTAAAGGGAATCTTTATCTGCTTATGAAAAACTGAGGATTATTTGCGATGGCAGGGTGGGCAGTTTGCGGCTGTCAACTTGGAGTCCAGAATAGGATTACTTGCTGCAAGACAGGTCAATTTTTCACTAGCATTCTTTGACTACTGTATAATAGGGATGCAAGGTCACCTTTGAAATTGACTTAAAACATGGTTTTGCTGTTCTAAGACAGGTCAATTATTACAGAAACCTAGTCAGTCTCTCTCTCTCTCTCTCTCTCTCTCTCTCTCTCTCTGTTGTCACTCAATTCATTTGATTGATGATGTCCACGGTGCTCCAGGACTTTTTCCTAATTGAGTTGACAATCTTACGCACATTGATCAAGATCGCCCAACCCTATTTAGCTTTATACATGTTTACCTTGTACCATGATACACTATAGTTTTAATAGAGCTTGACAAAAATTTAACGGGCTGTGAAATGGTGCTGGTTGGGAGACACCAAGACAGCACTGAAACATTGAAGAAAACCTTTCCACCATTTCTCCCTCCCTTTCCCTCTCAGATATTCCATCTCTTTTTAAGAACATCTATTTAGTTTTTAACCATGGGATCAAACTTGATCGCATGATCAAGTGATCAAACAGCCATGCAGCCCTGTATCCAGATCAAAACCCAAATATCAGTCCGTTGATTGTTGGTTAAGTGAGATGATTATAGGATGGTTTTTCATATCCCTTGTGCAAATGTAGAATTCAGGAATGACATTATTTGAAAATCTTATAAAAATAAAAGAACTTCAGTATCCTGATGTTTAATAATTTGTCTTCTCAGGGTCTGGCCCAAGCAGCTTCTCGGTATCTTGGGTTAAGGAGTGCAGTGATGCTTCTAGGCCCTCTGTATGCTTCTAGTATTTCTTGTGTTATAAAATTTTTATAACATCTCTTTGTACTCATTGCTTAATTCTTCATTTAAATATTCATTCACTCAGGGTGTGGGGAACGTTCATGGCAGATGTGGTGATCCAAATGCTCGGCACAGACTATGCAAGAATTCTGCGAGCAATCTATGCCTTTGCTATGGTGGGTTCTCTTTATTTATCCAATATTATGTTATGCATCTATTGTTCATCAATTAGCTGACTGTCTTCTCCACAGATCCGCCTGACAAGGTCGGTCAGCTAATGCTGAAGGTTAAGTTTACAGTCTTAGACTGTTGTACATGAAATGTAGAACGAGATTCCTCTATTCTCTCTCATCCCCCCATGCCAAACTGGGCCAATGGCTCTCGAAATCAAGGAGGAAGTCTCGTTCTAGCTTTGGAAACTTTATTTGCTTGCTCATCGTGTGTTCCAGGTGAGATCAAGGGATGCCCGCCATTGGAGATTTGAGTTTAGGAAAATAGCAATATGTTGTGGTGTTCTTCCTTTCGTGGCGGTTTTGGGCTGACACGGCCCACGCCTCACGGCCCGAATGCGCCATGGCATGGCCCGTGTAAGCGCTGGCACGGCCCACGAGACGGTTAGCCGTCACTGGGTCGACGACTTATTAAAAAAAATTTCAAAAACGAAAAACGATGAGAAAAAAGTTTCATTATAGATATCCTAGTGACGAGCTTACCGAGGGCAGACACTGTGCTCATCATAGATATCCTTGGAGCTTACCGATGCCCTTCCCTTGTCCATGCCCGAAGACTTTAGAGCTTCTTGGAGTTTCTGCATATCACATCATCAGTTTGGAGGGGCGATTGCCATCAGGAATCAAAGCTGGAGCAGCAGCCCGATAGCTGATCTAAGCCAGGATCGCCTTGTCACCGTTGCCGGTGTTGCCATCATGACAAGGTGACAGAAAATCCAGAAATGAAGGATGAACGGAGAACTCAGAACTAATCAAAGGATGATTGACTCCCAATTTTAGCATTAACTCTCTTTAAATTTGATTTGGGGAAGGGTGAGATTAAAAAATTACAATAAAAAACCATTTTGTGCTGCGCCGGGCAGGCTTTCTGTGACCCGTTTCTTCGGCAGCGAGTCTGTGTAGAGAGAGAGAGAGAGAGAGCAGTGAGAGGGAGAGTGTGAGACAGAGAAACTCCAAGAGAGACAGGAGGGGAAAGGGAGAGGGAGATTGAGTTTTATTATTAAATTAAGGTCCAAGAATTTAAAATGCATGATAGCAGATGTATTCTATTAATGTTCATGATCTGAACTCTTCAAAATATAAATTTCAATGAAATAAACATCACATGAAATTCAAGATTCATGAAAGTAAATTATATTATTTCACTGTGCCAAACAAAATAAATGAAATATGAAGCCATTAAAAGAAAGAAAAAGATTAGTGAAAATACATGGGCGATGCCCCTTACTAGTCGCTACAAATATTTCAAGACTCCCAATCCCAACAGTTTTATCTCACTCTTACATTTTTCTCTCTTAATCTTGATATTTGTTTCATGTGTTGTTGATCTATATCATGTCATGAAGAACAAGGAGATAGTTTCACCAACAATATTCAAAGAAGAAGAGGATGAAGAAGGAGAGGAAGAAGAAGAGGAGGCGATCGTGACCTAACCCTACACAATCTAGAGAGACAGAGAGAAATAGAAATATATATCTCTTAAGGGCCCCAATTCTCTCATAGTCCCTCTCAAAATGGAACATAGAGATCAAATAAGCTCAGCTTATAAGAAACTGAGTGGTATGAAGTAATGCTTAGCGCCTTAGTGAATATGTCTGAAAGTTGGCCGGATGAGCTAATGCGAGGAGAGACGATGAGTGTGGCAAGAGCCCTATTACAAATAGTGTAGAAATCAATATTAATATGATTAGTATGCTCATAAAAGGTGGGATAATTCATGATAAAGGTAGCACTTTGATTGTCATAATATATTAGCATAGCTCTTCGTACTAGATGGCCAAGCTCATAAAATGATAAAACTACCCATAGCATTGCAGAAGAAGCATGGGCCATAGCCTACTACTCTAGTTGCCTAGTCAAGAGAGAGAGACCACACTTTGCTTGTGACTCTGCCAATTCATCAAGTTCCCCTAACATAGGCACAAAAAACCATGAGATGATTTTGAGTCACCATGATTGTTGACGAAGTTTGAGTCTGAATATGCCTCCACATGAAGGCGATTGTATGGTTGATAAAGTAGACAATGCCCAAGAGCATGCTTAAGATAAGCTAGAACATGTAGAGGACTATGCTAGTGAATCTCTTAAGATGCATGCATGAAATGGTTGAGAAGAGCAGCCATAATGAGCAATATCTGGTCAAGTGATTATCAAGTAGATGAGCTTCCCAATGAGTTGATGATTGGCAATTACATCTGTAAATAGAAATCAGAATTCCAAAAATTATGTTTACTATTAATAGGGGATGACTAGGGTTTGCAGCCAGGTCTAGCCATGTGAAGTAGATCACGCAAATGGCGAGTGACTAGGTCCCAATTGAAGGGAGTGTTAGTTTAACGTGCCCTACTAGGCCAAATTACTTCTCCTAAAGACCCTTAACTCATATAGATCAATATATATTTGAATTAATTCAATATCAGGCTAATTTTTTTCTCTTTCCATCAAAAGTGACATGGTGTTTCCATGAGCATTGGATCAACCTAATATATGGGAATAAACCATGATAGTCCATCATCAATAATCATGAGGGAATATGTGGTAGCACCTGATAAGATGACATTTTGTCTTATATTTTGAGTCACGTTGGCCGTTGATTATAGGAGTTAATATACCTTCAGGAGTCCACCACAAATGCATGTTGCAATCTAAAACATCATCTCAAAATTTGATGGTTGTTTTTACACTACATTTCATTTACGCACCATGACGTGGTGAAATCCATGCATTCCGATTTAAATCTGATGGCCATGGCTTAAAGGCATTGATTCGCCTCTCACCATTGAATCTTGGCCATTGATTGCATCTAAGATGATCAAATGTCCATGCCCAATTTTAGTCTTAATTAATCCATCTAGCTGTGATGATGAACCCATTCTATGAAATTCTTGTTTGATCAAGCCTTTTGGAAAGTGGTTACCCTAAATCTCTTGATTTAAAAGTGCTCTACATTCATTTTTGCACATTTTGAGCATTGGAAATCAAGATCTCATTGAAAGAATTATGAGAAATTGTTTTTTTTTATTTTGAATTTCTACCAAGAGCACATCAACACAAAAAGCCTCTAGCAGGTGACTAATTGGATCATTTTCTTAGTGGTTTGGGTTAGTTGAGTCATATTTTCATTTAGTTTTTAATATGCATAACATCACGGTCGTTAAACATTTCAATGTCGCATATCAAAAATGATAATTGACTCTTCAAATTTGATCTTAAAACTTATAATAGTGGCACTAAAAGTTCAATTCACAAGGAAAATGGTTAAAACATTGAAATGGAGGAATAATTCTTGGCATTTTTAGATTAATAAATTATAAATGATCAATGAAAAGAAAGGAGATGTATGTAATCAAACACTTTTGATCTCCTTTCGAAGATAAAAATTTTTTGACGGGACAACGAAATGATGATTAAGTGTTGAAAAATTGAGAATGTAGATGGCAATGATTGAGAAAGTGGAAGAGATCAAAATCAATATACCCTAATATAAAGGCTAGCAATAAAAAACTCACTCTAGCGATACTCTCCATTCAATCACTCCTTCCAAAGCCCATATATCTAGCCCAGAATTAGTAACTTACATCTAACATGAGGATTGAATAGAAAAGATAAGACACTTAATAAAAATGATGTCCAATATATCAAGAACAATTGATCAATGCTCTCTTTCCTCTAGCTTCTAGCCAATGCTAGAAGCCACCAATGAAAGGTAATAAACCTAAATTTTGTATCCCTTTTAATAATCCAAAATAGAGATGGAAAGAGCATGAAAGATATAGTTTCCCATAAAATTTTGTCTATGACATAAAAATTTTGTGTGATCCTTAAAAAAATACTTCCTCATGTCAAAATAATTTCTAAACTCACTAATTTTTTATTTTAATTATGAATTAATTAGAATGATGATGAGTAAGTGTCGAATCCATGGAGAACTAGGAAATTTGTTGAGATAATTCAAAATTCAATGAAATCGGACAATGAATTGAGGTCAGCAACTAGGAAAATTAGACTTTTTTAGAATAAGACTCCAAGACGAATCCACAAAATCAAAAATCACTCGATTTGGATTAATATTCATGGAGAAATCAAGGAGCAACTAAAGAGAGAAAAATTGATCGTGAAGAGAGGGAAAATGACTAAATTTCATACAAATTAAACTAATCTACTTAGTATAATTAATATCTAATAGAATAAGACAAAACATTAGCCAAAAATATGTAATCTAACCTAAATTTGTGCTCAAAATTATCTAATTAAACACTGAATCAAGGATTTTCATTCTGTGTTTCGAAAAACAAAAATTTAGAGTCAAAGTGGCAAATTCTTCCTTTTCCCTTGATGAAAGCTTGATTTCATGCAGTCCCTGGATGCGTAAATGAGACTAGAAGAGGAAGAAAACAAGAGATTCAAGGATTATTCTGTCCAAAAAATTTGATCGATCAAAACTCTAAGAATGCTTTATACCATCAAAGTGTAACTAAAAGAACGATATTGAGCGTGCCACATTACTTGCGTAACTAAAAGAGAAAGGTAGTCCTACATAGTGAAAATAAGATAACATATCATGTATAAATAGATGAGCATTTTAAAGGGTTAGCTTATTTCCTTATAGAGACGTTTAACACTAATGACGTGCCCATATGAGTGCCATGCATGTGCCACGTGGCACACACATATGCTGCCACGCGGCGACACATAAGCGTACATCTCACATCATCTGACACGTTAGCACACACATAATAACTATATTTTTTAATGTTTTTAAATAAAAATAAATTCAAAATAAATCTAGAAAAATTCAAAAAATTTCTACAAAATTTCAAAAAAATTCTATAAAAATCCATAAAAATTAGAAAATTTATAACTTTCAAAATACAACTACTTTTTAATCTAATTTTTTTATATCATAAATTAAATAATCTAGCATTATAAAAATATAAATTTAAGAAATAACAAGAGAATAAATTTTTAACTAAAAATATGCTCATTTTCCTTGGAAAATAAAATTAGAAAAATAAATGAGTGTGTATAAAAATATTTTTTTTCTTATTATTTATAATTAAAAATTAATTATAATCTCAAATATAAAGTAAGAATAATCTACTTGAAATTTTCAATCTTTAATCATACATAATTATCCCTTAAAATAAAACATTTTGAGATTATAACTTTAAATTACATAGAATGATAAATATACACTCAAAGTATGATAACATGCATAAGAATAAAATGTTTTATGTCTTAATTTGCATTAATAATCATGTAATTAAAACTATAAGTTTGCATGCTATCAGTCTCAAAAATCCATCGGGATTGTTAGATATCAAGCTTTGAATTTGGAGCAATTTTGACCATTGATCTATTTCTCTCTCCTCTTCAGTTAACTCAAATTCTACCAGTTAAGTCTCTCATAGTTCTAGTCAAATCATGCTGACAAAACCTTAAAATTAACATTAAAATATTCTCTTTCTTTTCTCTCTCATGTCTCCTTTCTCTTCTCTCGTCTTTCCTCTAGCAATTTTGATGTGGCAATTTTGGTGGGAAACAATGGAAAGAAGGCAATTTTTCATGGTTGTGATGGAAGGAAGGCAGTTTTAGAGGGGATGATTTTGAGGAAGAAGGAAGCATCAACGAGAGGAGAGGGAAATGCATGTAGAGAGGTGTGCATAGCGAGAGGAAGAGGAGCGCATGTGAGAGAGAGAGAGAAGAGAGGAAGAGGAATGTACGTGGCAAAGAGAGATGAGAGAGATGTTGTGGTGGAGAAGGAAGAAAGGTAAACACAGAGGGAAAAGAAGTGAGAGAAGAGAGAGAATGAAGTAATGGTGGAAGGATCTCTCTCACGCTCAATAGAGAGGAGAGATGAAAAGGAGGGAGAGAAAAAACAATGAGAGAGAGATGGAGGTTTCTTAGGAAGGAGCCACTAGACAATGGTTCTCGCGCGCGAGAAAATTTTCCACTAGAGAGAGAGGGGAAGAGAGAGGAGCAAGAGAGAGAGGGGATCAATCCCCTCTCTCATGTGATGAAACTAACATGAGAGAGAGGAAGATGAGAGAGAGAGAGAGAAAGAAGAGGTGGAGAGAAGAATTCTCTCCAATGCACATGAGAGAGAGAGAGAGAGGAAGAAGATGTGGTGGTGGAGAGGTTTTTCCTCTCCACCGTGCACGCGAAAGAGAAGAGGGAGAGAAGCAGCATGGAGGCAGAAGAAGAGAGAAAGAGAATGGGTGGAGTGAAAAGAGAGGAAGAAGATGGAGAAGTTATTTTTCTCCATTGCGTGAATGAGAGAAAGGAGGGAGAGAGATACTCACACACTCTCTCTCTTATTGGTGGCTGCGATTACATAAATGCCCATTAAATATATTAAAAATTTACTTAAAATAAAAATGATTTTATAAATTGAAAAATTCATTTGAAAATCAATTTTAACTCCTGAAATTTTTTGGAAAATCCCAAAAAAAAATCTAGGAATTGTTCACTACCTCCTACAAATAAATTTGATACTTTAAAACCATGAAAATAAGCATTAATGATATATTTCATGTTAATAAATGCATTTTATTTACTTACTTTCTCCAAAGAAACTCTACTTTGACGACAAGAACCCTTGAGCTTGTTATCCTAAAGGAACAATGTACATATACATCTCATGGAGTGTAAGACAATGAGAGGTACCTCATGTGCTGCATATGTAGGTTTAGCGTCATACTGATGAGTATGTTTTGTATGATTTGTATAACACCATTAGAGGATTGAAGTTGAAGCTTCCATCTTGCAAGTTTCTTCTTTAGTTTTCTCAAGAGGGCATCAAAGTGATGAACCCATGTGCATATTGTGAAGATGCATCATCCAATGTAGTCAAAGGACATGTCCATGCAATAACCCTATGAGGTCCTTTATGCGATGTATGATGATTATGATGAAAAAGGGAACAACTATAAAACTACTCTTTGAGATGTTAACAAGTTGGCATGTAGATCACTCGTACCTCAAGAGGGCACTCATCAGTCCTTTGATGCTTTACACTCATTGAGGAATAACATCACGTCATTTGAAAACATGTAGTGAGGATTAATCAAGCAAACTTTCTTTGAGTGATACGATTAGGGAAGTCCTTACATGATTGCACTCTACATATTTTGGTTGAGGACCTCTTCAACCAAAATGAAGAGAGTAGGGGACAAAGGATTGTCTTGTTAGACTTCATGTGGTATTGAAGAACGAGGTATGTTAATGAGAGAAAGTGCTAGAGTACTTACCCATGAAAAGAGGGGTACACGAGTCTGTATAGAGAGAGAGAGAGAGAGAGAGATAATGGGCTCTAATAGGTTGGGGCCTCGATAACTCCTTCTAACACTCCCCCACAAGCTGGAGCATATAAGTCAAATATTCCCTGCTTGGTATATGTGACATTGTAGGAGATCTTAACAAGGCTTTTAGTGCAGATGTCTGCCAGCTGATGACATGATGCAACATGAGGTATGGAAATGAGTCCAAACATCACTTTGTCAAGATGCGTAATAGCAATTAATCTCAATGTGTGCATTCATGAAAGGTGGAGTTGTCAGCGATGAAGATGACAATTTGGTTGTCACAATGCATGGGCATTGGAGAAAGAGGAGAGGTGTGTTGAGTTCTTTGAGGAGTGTGAGGAGCCACACCATCTCCTACACTATTACAGCCATAGCTCAATATTCAGATGGGTAGCGTGCAGGCAGGCGCACAAGAGGGCACATGCTGGGCGGCCATAGTAGGTGGGAGGGCAATCATAGGGGGCACACCAATGTCATGTGTGCAACAAGAGTACGCCATTGCGCAAGCATGTAAGCTAGGGATGCATGAGTGGTGAATGCAACGATGCTTTGCAGTATGGCTCTCACATAGTGATGAGATCTGATGCTTGATTAGCTTTCAAAATTTCAATCAAAATATCAAATGGAGTGGAATACATAATAGAAAATATCAAAAAAATTTCTCTTTCATTTTACTATATTCCATGTACTTTATTTTTGAGATTGAGAGAGATTTTATCTGAGGAAATCTATCATTAGCACTCATTCAAAATACTTTGTGAGTTGCGCTTACTCGCGAAGGTAAGTGGGGACTTATTACTATTCACACAAACTTAGTGGATTGAGATTAAACCTTTTTGAATGACTAAATCATTGACACATTCTAGAGAATCAGGCAATACCATGTACAACAAAGCTAGAAATAATGCCTAAAGGAGGTGAGATAAGACTTGGGAGGCACAGTACATTAGATAGGACATAAGCTCAAGGAGTCAAGAGTTTTCTATAGCCACTAGAAGTCACAACTTGAGCAGGTCAGTGTTCCATGACTTGTTGATTGAGTAGAAATGTCTGTCTAGGCACAAATCTGTGACTTGTGTTTTGTGTTCTAGATGACTTAGAGTTTGTGCTATACTAGAGACTCTGTAGGTTTAATTGCAATGAGGCTTAGAGAAATGATACCTTCAAGACTAGGCATAGGGGATATGGGCATGTCAGAGTACTCGTTTATTTTAAGGCAAGTGATTGAAGGATAACTAGGAAATCGCAAAGAGATCAATAATCTAAACACCTTGTTTTAGATACATCACCAACCACTAAAGAATTGTTATTCAAATTTGCATAAGTAGTTGACACTAGAAAGTGTCTCCTAGAGCCTAGTTTGAACGATTCACTTATGCATTGGAAAAACACAGAGTTAGTCAGTGAAGTCAATATCAAGATTCACTTTCGACCTTCAATGAATTTAACTTTAGCCCAACAATGCACCCCCCCAACACTTGCATCATGCCTATAACTATTGGACTTGGCAAATGTACCAACAAGCCTGTACCCCCGCTTTGGACTTGGCTCATGCACACCGAGCACAAAAACACAACGCCTTTCCGACTTGACATCAAAACATGCCAACCCCGCTCAGCCTCGAGCTTTTTGGGCCTATACAATGTGCCGTTCATGGGTTTGAACCACAACCTAGCTCTGATACTACTTGCTAGGATCAAGCTCTTACCAATCTATTAAAAGCTATCGCTAGTAACAAGGGCAAATTTTACTGTTGGTATAAAAGGAATGAGAAACAGTAGTTGCTAAAAATAAATAAAAGAAGTATTTATCTATCTCGTATGAATTTTACTGTAAATTTAATTTTCCATTATAAAGTTTGCACCCTAGACATGGGACCTTAACCAGAAAGGAGCCTCCAATTACTTTGGCACAAAATTTTATGGTCTTGTTAGTAGCTGGATAGGAAATTTTGCAGTTGAAGGGCCATCACTGATGATCTTTTTTTGAAAAGATTATCACTGATGATCATGCCTTCCATCATTTTGATGTTCTTCTTTTTCTTCATAGCTAATGGATCATCAATAAAATCAACTGGAGAAACCAATGTAGTAGCTATCCAACAAGCAAAACAATAGTCAATTTCATCTACACCAATAATAATACTCATTCCCAATCAAAGTGATCGATTGTATCAGAAACAATCTAGAACGAGAAACCAAAAAAGAACGAAAGAAAGAGGGACTGAAAAACTGCTGTCCTGAACATTCCATGGATTGCCATGGCCTTACCTCTGCTGCTATGGTATCTCTCTTAAACCATCCATAGAGGCCACTGTCTATAGAACACCTGATCTGCTCCTCTACTCGCACTTGATAGAGTGATATATGTGACGGACAAAAAGCAGGGCAGCCCGGAATCCCACCGTCCCAAGCATTAGGAAGAAGCCATAGCAAATGCATGCCATGTATCCAAAGAAGAAAGATGTCTGCATGAATCCTGACATATCTGACCTTGCATAGTAGTAATACAAGCAGTAAGCATAAATGAAGATTCCTGTGGATCCACCGCAGAGGAATGACCTACAAAAGTTATTCAAGGCCAAAGTCAACAAAAATTCCATCACCATGGGTAAATGCGGATTTTTCTCACCTCCACCACCATTCATGATCCTCAGCAGCAAGCTGAAAGTAGGTCAATGAGATAGTAATAAAAGCCGTGACAATGAGGAGGATTATGAAGACAATAAAGAGGATGCTGTATATGATGTAGATTTTGTGACCCCAGATGCTGGCAAAGATGTAATAAAGCTCGATGTAGATGGCGCTGAAGGGCAAAAATCCGGCCATTGCCATCTGAGGAATGGTGCTTCTATACCATGGAAGCTGTGGAATCTCTCTCGGGTACTTGGTTGTTCGGACAGGAGCCTGGAACTCTGTCTTGCTATTTTTTCCAGCAATTCCTCCAAGAACAAGAAGCGGGGAGGTTACCAGCGTCCAGATGAGGACAATAACTAGAATGGTTCCAAAGGGGAGGGCTGCAGTGGCACTGTAGGCGATTGCAACAGTGTTTAAGAAGCAGAATGTGAGGAATAGGGGCCCACAGAAGAGACATCCAGTCAGAAGCAGGTTTCTCACCTGCAAGGGCAACAGAGTAAATTTTTGTTAGAGTCCTGGCATTATTGGTTTGAGAGGGGTTTGTGATTACCCAGTTGGTTCCTTCCAGCTGACAGTAGAATGACGTGGCAGTGTAACCGGCGATTCCAGAGGTAAGGGCATAGATGACAACTAGTGCTGTGAAGAGTGCTCCACGATTGTAAGGGTAGAAAACTCCAACAAGGGCCAGAATGAAGATGAAGATAGCACTGGATTATGAAAAACTGATATTTAATAATTAAATCTTCTTAAACAACATTTTTTTAAAAACCACACTCACAGTGCAAATAGCTGAGTTCCGGACCCAATACAGGCAGCAAAAAGTGACTTGCTTTGGGGGAACCGGAAGACATCACCATGGATGTACTTCCACCCAGTTTCCTCTTGATCATCAGCCGCCTCCTCATCATGTGCATACCTAGAATAAGTGCAAGTCTTCAGGTTCAATTAAAGGAGATTGTCAAAGGAAATTACTAACTATTCATTCATACTTCACAAAATCATTCTTGAGCACCCGCATGAGGATGGTGGCGAGAAATCCTGTCAAGAGGAGCACAGTGACACACGAGTTGATGATCGAGAACCAATGGATCTCGAGATGGCGAGGCATCGATGAAACCTGAGAGTACTTGTCCATTCTCTTCTCAAAGGGAGTGTCTGTCTCTTTCCATTTTACCGTGTATGAAAACTCCACGTCAATCTCCTTGTCTTCCGTAACATCTACCAATGTTGTAGCATCAGTCCTCACTGAGATGTCAATAACGCGGTCATCATTGTAACTAATTTCGAAGATGATGTGCCTGTAAACACCATATTTGATTTCACTGGGGTCCTTGTCTTCTTTCTCTCTCTTCCCTATGAATCCCCAAATTGGGAGGTCATCATAATACATCTGAAAGTAGTAGTCTTTCATCACAGCATTCCGGAAAAGGGAAACTTCTTCTTTTGAGAGACGCTTGCTGCAGATGACCTTTGATTCAATGTCAACACGGAATTTCAGTTCGTATGGAGCATCAACAAGACGGTCTCCATTTAAGACCTCCCCAAGTGCTTCCCTTTTTTCAGTTAAGTGTTCTGTGATGATAATTTGAGACAAAAAGATGTAAGTCACCATGTTTGAATGAAAAGCATGACATGAAAAACGCTAGAGAGCGCAGACCTGGTAGGCAGAAGGGGAGATCAAAATATCGATACGTCTCGCTGCAACCATCATCATAAATAAACTGAATCAGAAAAGAAGCACTTTTCGAGCCAGATCCAACAAGCTATAGCAACAATAAATCAGACCCGTAAAACAACCGTTGACTAATCTTTTCTAAAGCCAGTTAATTTTGTAATAGAAGAAACCGTTGCACGCAATAGATTCAACTTGAATCTTTAGTGAATATTCACAGATACGGGGAATAAAGAGGAGTGTAAAATCACAGAAATAGCCGTTGACTAATCTTTAGTTGATTCAGTTAACTTTAAAATAGAAGCATCGGTTGCACTTCAGAGATTCAACCTGAATTAAATGCTTTTCAGTGGCTATTTCCCGATTCAAGTTAAGACACGTATCTAGCGCTCGATCTACAACGGCAAAAATCAGGGGGAGGAAAAAGAAAACAAACGACGAAACACAAAGGGAATCAGGAAAAAACCTTTTACAATACATTCGGATCTGACGTAAAACATATCAACAAGCAAAAGATACGCAGAAAATATAACCAGATCGGAAGAAAATAAAAACAGATCTGAGACCTAGGCCGCAGTATTCAACAGAGAAGAGGAACAATTTCTCACCTCGGATTGTGGAACGGCCCAACCTTGTTCGCGTAGAGAGGAACAACGTCTGACTTACTGTATCGATGATTAGAAGAATCCGAAGCGACGCCGGAGATCCCGCAGCAGACGAGGAGAGCCGCGAGCACAACGAGAACCGCCATTGAAAACTTCCCCCTCCGCCAACAATCGAACGATGTCCTCTCCTCTGTTCACAAGCCTTGGACAAAGATAAATTACCCCCTAATTAGGAGAGAGAGACATTTATGAAGACTAGTTACGGCTTTCCCGCCGGGCAGGGCCCAATCTCGAGGACTTCCGGTTCAGGACACCGCCCGCTGACCATTTTATCTCTGTCCCGCGAGACAACATACCGCGCAAGGCCTCCGGTCTACTGTCGGTGACGAACCTTTAACAACCTTGGTCCCACGTTTACTGGGCCTAAGTTGAGGCCCGTTAAGGCCGTTCGTAATTTGTAGAACTCCCACCCCGAACTGCATCAGTCATCTGCGAAAGATGGAAGAGAAGAAGATTTCGGAAGATGTCTCTACTTCCTCTTTTGTCCCGCTTTTTCCAGTTCCCATCTCCGATGGTCCCTCTGATACTCCCGGCTGGCTCTGCAACACGAGTTTTACGGCGCAAGTCTCGACCGATGCTGCTGCAGAGACTTCATTCCGCGTGTCTTATTTTGAGGAGGAGGAAGAAGAGAAGAAGACGCAAGTTAAGCATGAATTGCTGAGTTCTTCTTCTCCGTCGGAGGAGGAAAGTGAGAGGGCTGGAGAGACGAAGAAGAAGAAGAGGAGAAGGAGGAGGAGGAGAGAGAGTGAGGAGCCGAGACGAGGGGGCGGTTATTCGAGGAAGGGGAAAGTCCTTTCCTGGGCGGGTGCTCAGAGTGGAAAGCTTGTTAAGGATCATTACATAGATACTCGTGGGGATCCTGATATCCTGGAATACGGATCGATCTACAGGTCATATGTCTAATTCTTGCATTTTCTTTAAATTTTCGGGTGAATTTCATTTGTTCTCGTGGATTAAACATGGGTTCTTCGAAAGAGAGTAAAAAGGTTGATTTCAAAAATAGTAATGTAAAGTGCCTTGATCACCAGAAGAATCGTTAGACAATTATATACCCATTAACGTGTTGCTTGCTACCGCTTTTGATTAATGTCCATGATTATGGCATCTAATTGTCTAAAGATTCTTCTGGTGATCTAACATGAGAGTTCAACTTACTACTTGAGAGAGGTTGCCTTTTTTAATCCCTTTTGACGAACCCAGTTTAATATGTGTGGACCGAAGTACAGATGAAAAAATATCCCTAAGTTCTGACATAATCGAATTGAATTCAAACTTCAGGATGAATGTCGCCCGTTACAAGATCTACAATCTTCAAGGGGGTACTAGTTTTCAACTTGAATCTCTATACCGAAGGAAACCACAAGATATATATCAAGACTCTGAAAATGACCTCGATGTATTGGATAGTAAATCCAAAGCATCAGGTCGCTACTGCTCTTCAAAATATTCTGCCTGGGAGCGGCACAAGGGATTTAAGCGTCTGAAGATTTTCAGTAATGAAAAATTATTGGGTTTACCTCCTGACTTCATATTGATGCATGATCCGAAAGCATCTACTGAAAGATATGAGTCTGACATGGAGATAGAAGAGTCTTGGGAAGATGAGATGATCCGTCGAACGAGGGAATTCAACAAGAGAAGTAGGGATTCTCCTCATGATGCAAGGGTCTGGATCGAATTTGCTGATTTCCAGGTATTTCTAGTTCATGCATGGTGTTCTTGTTATATCTCAGCTTGTGTGAACATGCGACTGTGGGGTATTATTCTTGATTTATCATAAAAAATGCTTAGTAAAGGATGAATCTAAAGATGATACAATCCTAACTAATCATGAGCCTCATATCATGAAAAATGTTGAAAAATAATTTTTAAATTAGAAAATGTTTTAGGTCTTTATTATCTTGTGTATATGGGCTTAAAAGTCTTTGTAATAAGATGCGTCCCATATTCAATGGGTATTACGGCTATATATAGTGGGGAGGGCAATAATACCCCCATTGAATAAGATTCACCTTTGGTTTGTCTTGTCTGGTGTTCATGTTTGTTTTTCTTCAAGATTGTCAGCAAGAAATTGTTGCACTCGAGTCGTTTTGCAAGAAGTTTGGGCTTTTGAGTCTTTTGTTGCACTCGAGTCCTTTAGAAGGAATCTTGTGATTAAAGAGTCTTTTGAGTGCCACTCAAATCATACACGATATCAGAGCCCGGTGAGATATAATTTTTTATGATGCTAATTCGTCTTCTGGAAAATTGGTTTATAATTTCTTTTCAAGCATTCTGAATCTATCATACTCCATAGTTTGATAAAGAATGTATGAGTACCTGACTTTGATTTGGTTCAACGAACCTCGTTCCTTTGTGGGGGAAAGTCATGTTACTTCCTTGATTTCTGGACTCAAGAGATTCAAACTTTGATTACACTATTTCTAATTCGGAGTGACTTTGAAATTGCGAAGTGTTCATGTTTGATCCAAGAAATTGGTCTAAGATTGAGGAAAAGTGTCTCAGTATTACTAGGATTACTTCATAAGTGAAGGAGGTTATCTGTGAACATTCTTGGGAGTTTCTTAAGCCTGAAAACTATTGTTTGAGAATTTTCTTGATAATTCTTGATTTTATAAATCAAGATGACTAGTCCACGGAAAGATGATGTGTCTGAGGGTACTTCTGTAGTTGACAAAACCAATACATAGAAAGACAGTAAACTTAGAGTGGAAATAACCTCTTATGATTACAAATAGCTCTCACAGCTAAGTAAGATTGTGGAGAGAGATATATTCACTGGACACAATGTCTTTTAATGGAACAGCTATATTGAAAGGATCTTTAAACCTAGAAACCTAATGCATCATTTACTGGAAGAAGGAACCTCAGTAACTGATCCTAAATACTTTCAGTGGGTGAATGCTGACCCTATATTGTTTAGTGGGTTATTTGATTCTATGAAACCGGATGCTGTTGAATATTTCAGATATGAGAAGACCTGTGAGGCTATCTGGGATAAAGTAAATTCCAATCTCTCCAAAAAGGAAGATGATGCTAGAATGTATGAGTTGATGATAGCAACTACACAAACCAATCAAGAATACAGGAAAGTACAGGAATATGCTTATGGCTTGGTAAATCTTTTGAGAGAAATGGATTTATGTAGACCTCCAAAGCCTAACTCTCTTGATTTAGAATATATACTTCGAGACAGGGCTTTCTTTTTCCTTATTGGTCTAAATTCAGAGATTGTTTTCGAACTCTGATGTTCAATAGAGAGAAGAAACTTAATCTGGAAACAGTTATTGCTCAGACTATCAGAGGAGAAAATTGAACGACGGTAACAAGTAGACAAAATCAAAGTAATCCAACATTTGTTACTTAAAATAAGTGGTCAAATGCCAATGCCTTCTAATTTAAGAAGGAAAGAGGAAATAGAGAGAATTACTGGTGTGATTACTGCAAGAAGAAAGGACACACCAGAGATAGATGTTAGAAATTAAACCCCTAGTATAGGTCATGGAAACTTTGTGATGGATTTAGATGGAAACTCACAAACTGATGTATCTGCAGATAAGAATCAAAATCTTACATCAGCAATTGAAAATTGTGTGAAGAAGTGAAGGAATAAAAAAACCTTGCAAGGGGGATCATCTTCAATTGTTGAGATACGATTGAGAGGCACTTGGAAGACTCTTCAATTAGAAGTTTCCTTCTAGAGGATGAAGCCCAAACTTTTTGCAAAACGACTTGAGAGCAACAAGTTCTTGCTCACAATCTTGAAGAAAAACAAACAAGAACACCAGACATGGCTAGGACGGCATGTGGTGGCCGCCCGTCTGGTGAACAGAATGGATGGCTCTGCTATTGTGATAGCCTCAGCATATGGTCCCTCGGCTACGACCCTTCGAGGCGAACTATGGGAAGACTTCGTCTAACTGTGTGGGGCCTTCCCAGATACTCCCATTCTCATCGACGACGACTTCAACGTGACACTAGTGGCGGCGGACCGCCCAAACGGAGCAAGGGGACGCGACCCAGATCGGCCCAGGTTCTGGGAAGTTTTAGCCCAGCTTGGGCTAGCGGAGATGGGGACCTTCAGACCAGAGGTTCACATGTAGGGGTCTGACCTCCCAATCGCAGCTGGATCAATTTCTATGCTCTATCGAGCTGCTCGAGCGGTTCCTACTAGCTGAGGTGACATCCCTACCGCGCCCGCTATCTGACCACACGCCCATCTCGTCATCAACACAAGCAGGACCAAGCCTGCCCACATACTTCAAAATGGACCGGTCGTGGCTGCGCGATGGAGGGTTTAAAAGAGACATAGCCGTGTGGTGGCAATCCCACCTAAATTTCGGCTCAGCATCAGACCGGCTCATCACCAAGCTGAAGGATCTCTGCCATCATCTCTTCAACCTTTGAAGACAGATACGGACAGTACAGACTCAGAACCGAGACACTGCCCTAGCACACGTCTAGACGATAGATGCAATGGAAGAGCTGAGACCTCTCACGATAGAAGAGTCCATGGAGCGGAAGACATGCCGAGAAGAGGTGGCGGAAGCGGATCTCCGAATTGAGATGGATTGGCGTCAGCGATCTCGGGAGCTTTCGATGTCAACCGGAGACGCCAACACGCGTTTCTTCCATTATATGGCGAACGGGCGACGTCGCCACAATGACATTCGCCTTCTTCGGATTGGAGATCGTGTGCTCAGTGACCAGGCAGCAGTCGGCCAAGCATTTGCGGAGCATTTTCGGGATTTCTACCGCCGGGGGCCGACAAATCAGTGGCGGTGGATGGCTACTGGGACCTCCGTTTTAGATCTATGTCAACAGCAACAACTGAACCTTCCGTTCTCGGAAGATGAAGTAAAAGCGGTCGTGCAAGGGCTAAACAACGAAGGTGCCCCTGGACTAGACGGCATACTAGTGTTCTTTTATAAGGATTGATGGAACACGGTGAGATGCAAAGTTATGGCGGCATTGGAAGATTTCAAGGCAGGCCGATGCCAGATGGACAGGCTTAACAAAGCATACACTGTATAGTTGCCGAAGGTTCAAGGGGCGGAGCAGATTGGAGATTTCCGCCCGATTTCATTGTCCAACTCTTTATACCTTATATTTGCAAAGGTGTTGGCCAATCGGCTCCGGGGGGTGCTTTCATCGTTGATAAGCCCGTTACAGTCAGCCTTTATTTCGGACTGGCAAATGGCAAACAGTATCCGTGTTGCAGAAGAGATCGTAGTAGCATGGCATCGAGACGACACCACCGGTTTCATGTGGTAGGTAGATTTCGCTAAGGCGCATGACTCTATTGACTGGCGGTTTTCTCGGAATGTCCTCCGACATCGGGGTTTCCCTGAAGACATGGGTGTGTTGGGTGAAACAGTGCATTACAACCTCCACGTTCGCTGTCTTGGTAAACGGTTTGCCGCAAGGGGGATGGATTCACCCACAGCAAGGCATCCGGCAGGGCTGCCCGCTGGCCCCCTTGCTTTTCATCCTAGCAGTGGACGTGCTGGCTGTATGCACATCTCAGGTGTGCATGCATGGGGCCATGACCGGATTTCAGACGGCTAGTCTTCCCGATGGCATTCCTTTGTTGCAATATGCCGATGATATGACATTCTTCATCCAGGATCCACAACAGTGGCGCAGACACTCTCAACTATGATGGATATATTCTCGGATTTCTCCGGGCTTCGATTGAACCAGGCTAAGTCTACTTTCATAGGGTTCAGGTTATCCGCGGAGGAGCTGAGTGAATGCTCTCAGATCCTAGAGACGCCTATTGGAGCCCTGCCGATCAGATAACTTGGGGTGCCGCTTGTCGATCGCCGCCTTCGGATCCAATATTGGCAGCCAGTGCTCGAGAAGGTGGAGACGCGCTTGGAGGCTGGCGGGCTCGCCTCCTCTCACGCGGGGGTCGACTGGTTCTACTGAAGTCGGTCCTGGCCGTTATACCCATTTATTATATGTCGATCTTCAAGATGCCAGCCGGAGTCAGGAGACGTCTTGAGAAGACCATGCGGAGCTTCTTTTGGCGAGGTTCCCAGCCCGAGGAATCACGGGGGGCAGCGCTCGTGGCATGGACCACTAAAGAGCCACGTGCCACGTGCATGGCTCATGACTGAATAAAGAAGGGTGTTGTCAAAATTGGAATCTAGGATTTGCATCATAGATAGCAAGAGTAAATAAGAGGTGGTTATGGATGTTGGAGTGATCTTGATCTGGAATTGGAAAGAGCAGAGCCCTGCATTTAGCTGGAGACTTCTGGGCTCTTCTACATGTTTCTTGTATTTACTGCATAGACCCTGTTTTGTCCTGATCAAAATTCAGGAGATCAGACTGCTCGTCTCCTGAGACGTTGAAATATATTCTTTTTTTTCTTCATTGTTTAGATATTGTGGATTGTACTCTATTACATTAATACATCCTAAGAGTTCTGTATCAGAAATGAATAGAGAGATGAAGACGCCATTGGTCAGCCAGTGCCATTGGTGTTGACTAGTCAATGTCCTGATCTGCAGGTGAAGCATTTCTGTGTTGCATACAACCCATTTGGCACATGTCGCATCCTGATACCACACGTACAGGAAGGGTCTCCTGAGATAGCCCTTTTGTATAGATAGTTCTGACATCGGTCTCCAAATAGGAATCTCTATCTTCATGTTTCTCTCACATTCTTTCTTACTTTATTGTTATATCCTGATTATGAACACATTTTCGTAAACCACAGGATCAAATTTCCAAGAGGCAACCTCAAAAAGCTGCCCGCTTGCAGACTCTTGAGAAGAAGATAAGCATACTGGAGAAAGCCATTGAGTTAAACCCCGAAAATGAGGAATTACTGCTTTCACTTCTACATGCATATCAGAAGAGAGAAACTGGAGATGCTCTGATTGAAAAATGGGTGAAAATACTCACCCGTCACTCTTCCAGTTATAAACTGTGGAAAGAATTCTTACACGTGCGCCAATCAGATTTCTCCAGATTCAAAGTCTCTGATATCCGGAAGACATATGCCCATGCTATCCAGTCTCTCTCTTCTGCATGCAGCAAGCTCAGTAGGCAGGTTCTTCTTTTGCCTCTCTTCATTACGTTTTAGTAAAGCTTGTAGAAATATTTTCTGACTAATTCTTTATATAAAGGGGGACTCAAATCTTGTCAAAGTGGAATTCTCGCTTGTTGATATATTCATCAGTCTCTGTAGATTTGAGTGGCAAAGTGGGTACCGAGAACTTGCCACCGGGTTACTACAAGCAGAGATCGAATTCAGTTTGTTCTGTCCATCTTTGTTACTCAGCATGCAGAACAAGCAGAGGCTGTTTGAGCACTTTTGGAATTCTGGAGGTGCGAGGGTTGGAGAGGAGGAAGCTTTAGGGTGGTCTTCATGGATGGAGAAGGAAGAGGAAAACAGAATGAACGTAGTGGAGGAAGAAACTGTTCCTGAGGAAGAAGCTGAAGCTGGAGGTTGGTCTGGCTGGTATGAACCTGCTGTGAAAGATGAGAAACATGACAAAAGATTTGATGATCAGGATGAAGATGAGGATGCTATTATTGATGGGAGATCTGAAGAGGAGGTTGAAGAGGAGGTTGAACCTGATGTTGAAGATGATGTTGAAACTTTGCTCAGAAAGCTTGGGGTTGATGCTGATGCAGAGCCTCATAGTGAGGTCAATGACTCGACAACTTGGAATAGATGGTCAACGGAAGAGTCTTCAAGGGAGTCTTTGCAATGGATGCCTTTGCGTGAAGATTCTGGTGCACTTCACCTCTTTTCATTTTTGCTTATTTATCTCTTTATCCGAGTAAGCACTTAAAATATCTGACGTGCTTTTGGTGGAAGAATAGGAGCTGAGCAGCTTGGGGATGAACAACTTTCAAGGGTTATATTGTTTGAAGACGTTAAAGATTATTTATTTTCTTTGTACTCTGAGGAAGCTCGATTCCGTCTCGTATCCCGATTCATTGATTTCTTTGGTGGGAAAGTCTCCCAATGGTTAGTAAGGTTTGATTCTCAAGAGGCTAGTAAAATAGGTTACTCTAATTTCTCAAATTTGGGAATTTTTTTCAGGGATTGTACCAACAGTGCAAGCTGGATCGAGGACATCCTCAGCTTGGACACACCACCTAGCTCTGTCTTGAACTGTTTGAAGTTGACTGTGGATGACGAAACTGAAGAGCCCAGAAGCAAAAGCAGAGATAATGAGATTTCTCCGTAAAGCTCTTCTTCTCTGTGCAAACACTTTCCCCCGTAACCATGTCTTGGAAGAGGCCCTGCTTCTTGCTGAAGAAGCCTCTGCAATGCAGACGAGTGGTTCCATCCCTTCAGAGACCCCTTCCCGGTCTTTGGCTAAGTGGCTCTTGAAAAACGATCGACAAGTGAGTTTGTTGGACGTCTCTTTATATCTCCTTTTTTCAAGTAGATGATCACTGCATGACTGCTCTTGGTAGGATTTTTTGCTTTGTGGAGTATATGCCAGAAGAGAGGCCGCCCATGGGAACACAGATCTTGCTCGTAAGGTCTTTGATATGGCGCTTTTGTCGATCAGTGGACTACCACCGGTAATTCCAATCCTCAATATTTGTTCAACGTGAAAAAAAAAACTCCTTTTGGCTTACAAATTCATTGAAACTTTTCCAATTCTGCTCCAAATTAAATGGGGTCTCCAGAGCAACTTCCCCTTGCTTTACTTGTGGTATGCCGACATGGAGACTACCGAAAATCTCTCTTCAGGCTCCGAAATTTCCCTCCAGAGAGCCATTCACATCTTATCTCATCTAGGCAGCGGCAAGAAGTATGAACCCTTCAACAGTCAACCTTCCAGTCCGCTACTTCTGAGAGCCCGTCAAGGATTTAAAGAAAAGATCCAGTCTTTTAGTTCTTCATGGACTCGAGGTGACGTTAAGGAGGAGTCAATTGCTCTCCTTTGCGCTACGCTGTTGTTTGGTCTTTTAACCTCCGGAATCACTTCCGCCAATGAAGTCTTCGAAGAAGCTCTTTCCATGGTCCTTCCTGGTAATCATTTATAATTACTGATTACAATAATAACTGCGTCTTTTCCGACAAAGTATTTTAATTAGATGAATAACTTTTTCAGAACGCAGATCACAGAGTCTTCAGATCGAGAACTTAACGGCCTACTACATCGGCATTCTTCAGAAGAATTTCCGGCGGCTGAATCTCTCCGGAGTTTGGCAAAGAATCACGCAGTGGATAGAGGCTTATCCCCAAAACCCTAGCATTTCCTCCGCCGTGATCGAGATCAGCAGTCACTTTACCGTTCATCACCGCATCCGCCGCACGCTAGATGAGCGCTGCCATAGGTTTGTAAAACTCGATTTTCCAATATATAAGCCTTCTATCTTCGATTTCCCACCCATTGCGATCTTTCAGAAATCCCTCCGTGATCGTCGTCCTGTTGGCGGTGTCGTACGAATTGGAACTTGAGGGATCGCAGCATAGAATTCGGAGGATCTTCGAAAGGGCAGTGACGGACGATAAGTTACAGAGGTCGGTGCTTCTATGGCGCTGCTACTTAGCGTACGAGACGCGGGCGGCTCGAAACCCATAATTTGGCGAGACGAGTCTTCTACAGAGCCATTCATTCGTGTCCTTGGTATGTTAAAATTTGCGTGTAGGCGCATTATATATAATTCGGCATCGTGCTTCGGTAAATTGTACTTCTTAAGCATTTGAGTTAATGTTTTCCTGCTCTTTTCATGTAACGGTCGTGCAGGTCGAAGGCGCTCTGGCTGGATGGTTTTCAGAAACTGAGCGGCGTCCTGAACGCAAAGGAACTCGCGGATCTGCAGGAGGTGATGCGGGACAAGGAGTTGAATCTGAGGACCGACATTTACGAGATCCTGTTGCAGGACGAACTGTGAGAGTTTGTTCTGGTTCTTGATTTTTTGATAATCGAGATCGAAGCATGGAGGGATGAAACCTAGAAGAGATACTCTCCGCTTCGAGCGTCTTCCTGGTACGCGATTAATTTCTGGCAGTGTAACACTTGCGAAATGTCGCGGGAAGCGTGAATGTCGAGGAAATCGTGATCGATGTGAAAATATGGCAAGAAGAAATCCACAGTTTATCTTCTAATTGGTTTCTTCGTCATTCTTCTACAAATGATTACGGAAATCGGGTCTGCTTTATGGTAAAGAGAGCTCAGCCTCAGAACTCAGTGCCGAGGAAAGCGTTGCGCATATCCTCGTCCGCAGGACTAGACGAGAGTACGAGAAAATTAGATAACTTCAGGCAGTCGATCGATCAGATGATTCATCTAAAAAACCCTGCTCTACTACAGTAATTGATCGGCAGGTTTGAAAGCAATCCCAAGCACTACGTGAGCTACAGCGTAGACATGGAACTTCTCTCACGGATGGCCAAGATCATCTCTGGCTTGCAACGAACGCCGCCAGCAGATCTTCCTTGAGGCATCACTTTCGCTCATCGATTTCCTGCACATTTTTTCCGAGGACGGGCGCTGCCGAGTACTTTGGATCAGACTACAACTCTCCGCATCCCGATTACGACCCTCGATGCGTGTGAGACTGTCAGTCTGTGATAAAGAGAGAGAGGAACCAGTGATCATTGCAGTGCCGACAAGATGAGACGAATCCGGAGTCTCGGCATTGGGGTGGCGACAGCATCTCGCAAGGTCAAGTCAAATCCCTAAACTCGGGAATCAGCGATTACAAGTAGTAAAAGTACGTCCGTTTGGGAGTAACAGATACAAGGAGTAGTGAGGATTAGTGTACAGTTAAGAAGCCAGAGAATCATCCCATTGTTCTGATTATAGTGATGGTTCCATTTCCACGAGTGAATATTCTGGTTAGGCCGACGACAGCTTTGCCGGAAAGACCAGGACCGCAGCCGGAGACGCAAGGGAGAGAAGCGAATTCTCCTACGGGATGTCTGATAGGCCTCGACGGCCGCATTAGTAACCGCCGGTTAATGTCTTCCAGCGTGGCGCCGCCGTCTATCCATCCTGCCCTCACTACTGCAAACGGATACACTACTCTTCTCCCCCTCTCCTCCGCCGTCCTCTTCTTATTGCTCTCTGGCCGATGAATCACCATCTCTGTCAAGCCTCTTACATAGATGAGAATAGGCACAGAGAGAGAAAAGCCAGAAAGATAGAAAGTTCTCTCACCTTTCACGGGGACAGCAGAAGCAGTGCAGCGCGATGAAGACGATGATGGAGAAGGCAGGCGCAACGGTTCATCGATCTCCTTCTCTGCCGTAAAGCTGCTTGGACTGGCTTCGAGATCGTCGCCATAAACGTCGAAATCACAAAAGTCCTGAAGCCATGACAGAATTGAGGTACAGTTGAAAGATTGCAGATGATCAGATTTCTAGGAAGGCTGAGAATTACGCTCTCCGCCGTCCGCCGCCGTTTGCACCGCTCGGTCCACTGAGCGATGGCGTCTTCCAGGTACCCAGACGTGTCTATCGGATCCAGCACTACCAGCACCAAGCTTATGAGAGAGAGATGACTTTAATGAGGGACTAAGAGAAAGAGTAAGTACCAAAGGAGATTTGGTCGAATTCGAGTGCTGATGCATCACACAGGTCGTCGAAATCCCAGGACGTTGAGTCGAACTGAGGGCTAAGCTGATGATAGAAACAGTCGTCGAAGGCCATGGTTTTTCTGCCCCCGCAGAATTGAAATTTCTGCCGAAGGTTGAACTTGATTATAGAGGAGCGACGAAGCGACAAGTGAAAGGATGATATCCCCGGAGAAAAGGAAAAGTAGCCGGCGGGTTTCTTTCTCGTGAGTCGGACCCTCCTTCCTCTGCTTCGTCTTCCTCAGATGAACAATTTGTGTCGATGGGTTAGTTCGATCCAAAGCTTGAGATCAAGGGTACAGGCAGAAAAATGGTTCGTGAGTGTTTGTTAATGAATTGAAGTTACTGATTTTTGAGTAGGCATCTATTTATAGTCTCCTTTATCTCTGCAGATCCTCGCGCATGTGATTGTGGCCGTAGAGTCAAAGAGGGCCCGGTTAAAACCTGCGCTCTGCTGCTCACCGTCTGATCCAACATTTTACGCCTTCCTCGACATCTGGCGTAGATGGTCCCGTTGACTGAAGCTTTTATGAAGTCGTCTTTTGTCTCCATCTGAGAATTCGAGTAGCAAACCAGGAGTGAGAGGATAAAAAACGAGAGAGAAAGGAGGAGAGGGTGACGAGGTGCGTCGTCAAGGGGAAGCAAGGGAAAAGGTCGTCAGTGATGGGATGCCGGGATTCGTGATTCTTGAAGTGATGGTGAACCGGTGGAGAGAGAAGAACGAGCACGAGAATGGAGGGAAGAAAGAGTAAAGGAAAAGGAGGGCTCTGTAGCGCCGGCGTGGACATGTCGGAAAGACAATCAGTCTGAGGTGCCGCCGGCGTGGCCGACGAAGTGTTGCGTGTGGAAGAAGCGTACGACACCAGGATTGAAACCTACTTTTATTCTCTTTCAAAAGAAACCAGAGATAGAAAGATACAGGAAGAGAGAGAGGAGAGAGAGAGGTATTAATTTAGCAGGAAGCTACAGAGTGGAGCGTCATCACTCAAAAGCCAGCTCTTTGTATGGAAATCTACAAAACCCTAGAATTATCGCCGACCGACACTGCTCGGCGCAACGCAATAAGAGTCAACCCATTCCAGACAGCCCAGTTGACGGCGAAAGTTGACTTCTCCTTAGGCAGAGAATCCATACACCCGTCACAAAGGAAATAATTGGGCAGATTATACAGTTCAGGCCTCGTATAGCATCCCCACTTCCATCCTTTGCCAGAGAGGCACGCCTCTGGTCGGAAGCCCTGAACGGCAATTCCCATGCAGGAACTCATAAAACCCTAACATGATCCGGTCATACAGACTAGTACTCTTCCCCACGTAAAACCTCGTTTTTCCTCTCACGTGCACGACGCCAGCTTGCGGTACCTCGAGCCCCAGCTCGCCCATCACGCGTGCCACGAGCTCGTCCCCTTCCAGACCCTGGTCCGCGTACCCGAACTGCACCACGCAGCTGTACGTTCCCGGCGGCCCAAGCGCTCGAACCACGACTCTTTCCCTCTCTAGCACTTTGGCCACGAGAGAGTACCTCAAGGTCGTGAAAATGGTGATCTCGTGAAGAGATCTCGTGTTCTTGATGTAGTGCCCGAGAACAGGAGTAAGCCCGTCTTGGATATTACTGTAGAAGAAGCACGCGCCTGGGACACGCTGGATTTGGGGCTGAGACAGGAGAAAAGCGAGATCGACGGCCGTGATCTTGTGGCGAGTCTCGTACTGCATTTTCTTCTGGCGGCCGGTGTACCAGCCGAACATGATGAAGGCGAGGATGACGGAGATGGAGAAGGGGACCCACCCGCCTTCTGGGATTTTGGCGAAGACGGCGCTGAGGTAGAGGCCTTCCACGATGGAGAAGATGACCAGGTAGAGGGCTACCAAATATAGAGGAGTTCTCCAAACGATGAGCATGACTAGGGTTAGGAGTATCGTTGTGATGACCATCACCATTATCACCACCACTCCTGAGACAATCAACGGCAGAGGAATGATTCACCAATCGTGATGCCGCAAACGAGAAAGATTTGAGACATAGAGAGAGAAGGATAGGCAGATAAATTGATGGATCGATGGATAGATAGAGAAAAGAGTGAATGAGAGAGATAGATCGAGAGTGAGAGAGAGATAGATATAGTCAGAGATAGAGATGGAAATAATGGAGACGAAGAGAGACGAGACGAGAAGAATGTCGCTCGAATATATACCCCTATACGGAAAGATAGATAATTAGATATAGTTAAAGAGAGAGAGGGGAGGAAGAAGAAGAAGAAGAAGAAGAAGAAGAAGAAGAAGAAGAGAGAAGAAGATTTGGAGAGAGGAAGCAAAGAGTGATATTGACATAATAGAGAGAGTACCGAAGGCGTTGCCGATATCCGGACCATCACCAAAGGAGAGAATAATGGCGATGGAGAGGAACATAAGCACGTAGTTGATCTCCGGCGAGTACACCTCGCCTTCCTTACTTGGCGAAGTGTGAACCACCTTCACCCTCGGGAAATAATCCAGAGACACGGCCTGCTTGATGATCGAGAAAGTGGCCGATATCAGCGACTGACTCGCCACCACGGAAGCCAGGCTCGCGACCAAGAACACGGGCCAGTACACCGCCTCCGGCACGAACTTGTAGAACCCGTCCTTATGGTCCGCCCTGTGGTGCATCAAATACGCCGTCTGCCCCGCGTACGTCAGCACCAGCGACGGATAAATCGCCGCCAGGAATGCAATCTAAAGAAACACAGAGAAACCCTAAATCTCAGTTTTGCTTAAATCGTTGCTGCTCGTGGATGAACTCGTGTATCTCCAACCTGGATGGATCTCTTGTTGAAGTGCCCGAGATCCGCGAACATTGCCTCCGCCCCTGAGAGAAGTCGTGCGTGAGAACGATTCTATCTTTCCTCTTTCGGAGAGAACTTACCGGTGATGCAGAGAACAGTGCCGCTAAGCATCTGCCAGGCGGCCTTGCCGTTTGCGGAGAAGAAGCGGAAAATATAGTGCGGCGATAGTGCTTTGAATATCGTCGGCTCATAGTGTAAAATGGAATAGACGCCGATCATCGGAGTGGTCAAAGTCCACGCCGCCATGATCGGAGAGAAGAGGAAGCTTACTCTGGAAGTTCCGTTCTTTTGTAGCATGAACAAGAACACCAGCACGATTGCGGACAGCGCCTCGACAATAGCTGCCGAATAAAAAATGAGTATGCAGTAAATTTAAGTTATTCTTCAAGAAAATTTGCGTACATTTGCTCACTGACGGAAGCGGCCCCCTTAATCCGTCCATGGCCGACAGCACTGAAAACAGGAAGAAAGAAGGTGTTAGAAAAAGGGCCACTTGAAATTGAAGCTTCGAGAGGCAGGAACCGGAGATAGCGGGAGTGAGAATTCCATCTCCGATGAGCATGCAAACTCCTGATATTGCCACAAATAGTAAGAGTCGCCGGGAGATCAAGCTCTGTTCGAAGAATTTGCCGACTTTGCTTGGTTTTCTACCGGAAGGTAAAGTGTGAGGGTTTCTGGCTGCATTTTCATCTCTCGAGGGAAGGATGCCGACGTCAGCATGTCTGCAGAGAAGGGAATACAAGGCGAAAGTTCCACCTGCCAGCGCAGATACCACCTGTCTTTGGTCAATTATTGATAAAAATTTAGCCCGAAATTCTGAGAAAGGTCTCCGAAATTCATATTCATGATTAATAAATTTATGAATAAATTTTAAGAAGACTATCGAAATTCTCAAAAATGTGCGTTAATAAAAGAAGTTATAATCCTGGCAGCGATGATTTCCAGATCTTACCTTCCCCTTGATCGTCTGCATTGAGGGCTATGCAGCCATACTTGACGACTCCAATCAGCGTCAGAGTCCAGAACATGATGCTGTAAATCCCCAAGTAATCTTCCTCCGTTGGATTCTTCAAGTTCATGGAGGGATAGACGTAAAGGGGAGAAGTTGCGAGTCCCCCGAAGACAATCCCCAGGGTCTTGTAAGCAAGAACACAGTTCTTCATCACGACGCACCATCGGCCCTGAATTATGAAACCCAATTCCCATTGTAGAAAATTAGGAGTTACGAACGGTCAGCCGATCAGATTACGACCACCATGCAAGAAAAGGCAAAATAAGATTCATCACCTTCTCGTCGCCGTGATCCGCCGTGAGACCGTCCGCGGAGGTACCCCTTTCCTCGTCCATTGGAGCTCCAGCCGCAATTATGACCGCCCGTCGATCTGATTGGAACCACAAGAAGAGAAAAAAAGAGAAAAAAAGAAGTGGAGGGGCTTCGCCAGGGAAGGAGTGGAGAGAGATCGAAAAGCGTAGCCCGGGACGGCGACCGGACGAATGCGGGACCGACGTGCCCACGACGGGGCCACCTCTCCGACGGCAGCGGCCTTCGTCTAGAGGGGTCAAGTTCCTTCGCACACGGGACCACCAATTTCCAGTCGGATCATGCCAAAGATCTCCGATTTCGTCACGTGGAGAGACAGAGACTGGCAGGAAAGAGGAACAGAGCTGCCAAGAAGAAAATTGGGCAGATTCCGGTGAAGAAGACAGATGTCCGACGGTTAGGATGTAAAAATGATCATCCCAAGGAATTAAAATAAAACTAGTAAATTTCATTTACTAGTTGAATAGTGTGGCTTAGAAAAATAAATTACCGAATATTGTTATTGAGAAAATGAAGATGTCCTTTAGGAGAAAAAAGCCCTTTTAAATGAAGTAGCTTATTGGGCCTAGCCCAATAAGCTAGGCCAAATTATGGACAAAGAGATACAAGGTGGGCGATGGTGTCACAAAGAAAGCGGCGGGCCCGAATATTTATGTTTTTCTAATCAATTTACGGATTCGCCGAATTATCGCTTAAACTATCACCCGAGACCGACACGGTCCTCTCGTAGCCTCATTCACTTTATCAATCCCTCAATACACATATGTGCATTTGTCTAAGGACTCTACTCTACGAAGAGTCTCCTTTGCACTTAACAATTTCTCTCATCTGCCACCCGTTGTCTCGCAAGCTCCTTGTCACTCTCTACTCATTTTAAGCCGGCCTCCTTCTCTGAATTCCATATGCCTTATCCAAAATCCTTTCTTATATTAAGTATTTTTGACTTCGACATTCATGAATCCTATACTACATACAAATCTAACACACTTCAACTTTCTAGAATCAACTCCTTTCGCTCACTTAGAGTCAAGAAAGGAGTCACAAAAGGCTCTTTGATCCTTCGAGGATGGATTGATTCACAAAGGAGTCCATCTAATTCACAATGATCTTTTTTCTTAATGTCACAATCAAATATGGCTTTGAAATAGTCTTTCCCTTATCTTGGCAAGTAAGTGTCATACACGAAGAGTTCAATGTGGGTACGTGGGTGTATGAAATTTGAAACCTAATTTTGTTTTCTATATTTATAGATAATTATAACTAGATGTGAATCAATAAATGAATCATCTAATCCATGATTATTAAAGCACAAAACCATAGATATAATTGCCCCATGTGACCCAGTGATCGAGCTTTGATGAAGAAAAACCATAGATGTGATCTAGATAGTAGGATCTATGCTCTGAAGTGTGCTTGGCTCCGCGTTGCACCACATGTCGCCGTTTGACTAGTTCAGCTCTGTAATTAAGTTTTAACTTTGATCTTCACTTAGATGAATTATTAGGATTGAATTAGTTGCCAAAATGGACTTGGATCCATTCAATGGATGTTCCTTATCAACGATGATTGGTCACAATGCTCTTGGTTCACCATGTGTCATGGAAAAGAAACATAGAAAAATAGTCCCAAGTGGAATATATTTGTGTTTGTGAGCCGTACAAATAGAAAACCATTTGGAGTGAACCAGTAAGTCCTTCAAAGATCGTTAAGCACTAAGGAACCGGTGATTCGTGGCGCCGTGTAGGCACCAAAATTCATACTTTTCACCGAAAGGAAATTCAAAAATGGAACCCGGCCGGCAGATCAAGGATTTCTCTTGGAATATTCAGAGATAATGGAAAGTGGTAGTAGGCAAATGTTTTATGCATGATTCATGCACAGTGCATGCATTAATTAATCACAGGACCCACGCGTTAAATGGGTGTAAGGTCAAAGCTCCGGTAGTTTTTTATCGGTTGATGTCCATCCAGCGTTTAGAATTTCCGTCACTGCGAGTCGCGAAATCTTCTGGCTTTACAAGTGGCCAGGACTGAACCGACGAGCAGATCAAGAAGAAGAAGACCAACAAGAGGAAATGAGGTGTGTGATTCTCTCATGGAGGCAGACTTGGAGCTCCGATATCTTGGCCGTGATCTCACGGCGGCGCGATATAAGGCGACCGAGGGACGAGAAGCCCAAACGGATGATGCGCCGGAGGACGCCTCCACGCTCGGGCAAGTTGCGGGGGCAGAATCCAATTTGAGCCCGCCTGAGAGCCATTTTTGCAGGGAATTGGTGACGAGGATGTATATCTGAATCCACGTTGAGATGCAGAACTCTTAGACTGAAGCTGAAGCACAATGATCTGGCTTTTATTGATCGCGGAATCCGTCAGGGAACATCGGGACCCGCCATGAACGAGTAAGGACCAAGTCTACACGGCTGCCGTGACCAAGTCTCCCTCCCTCTGGAAAAAAATAACATTATCACATGTCCCATCACAGATTAAATTCACTTTTTACGCGCATCAATAATACCAAGACCATTTCAAATTATTGGTTAAGCAGCTAAATCTCAGATTAGACTACCAAACAATAGTATTGACCTTCATAGAGATTTTAATGATTAAAGGAAAAAGATATTTCTATACATGGAACATCATTTAAAAATCAGCTTGGTTATCCCCAATTCAACTATTTTTAGTAAACTTTCAATAGAAATGGATCAGTGAGAGCTTTGAGGGCCAAATGATAGAGGATTCGTTCCTTGCAGTTTGTAAGCATTCTTCATTGATCTTATCTTCCCATTATTAAGTTCTTATCGTCGTTTCTGACCCATCCTCGTGTCATTTTTTCGATCAACCCCCATTTACTCTTGTCTCCTTGGCAGATCTATCTTTACAACCAGTATCTCTTCACCATCGTCTCCTCCACATAGACCCCTCTGCCTCTTTGAAACCCAATCCTTCATTATTTTAAGCAGCGGCTCCTTTAATGACACCATCTTTAGGGTGGCATTGTGCCCACTATTGCTTCCCACTTTGCGCGTAGTTGAAAATGATGTCTAGGACATAAAAAATTCCTCAAAGCATTGAAATCATTATTCAAACTATTAAAGTGACGAGTCAAGGTTGGCTTTGAAAGGAATAAGGTTTAATTATGAGAACCAATGAACATACAATCAATATATATCAAATCGGAGGATATCATGAGATGATAAATTATTCAAAATAGAAATTTTATTTAGAATACATAAAGAAGAATGAACCGCATGAAATTTGAGGAAATTAAAGAAGGAAATTGAGATCAAATATGGGGGCACACACTTCTTGAGAAAGGTGTGAAAATTTGGTAAAGATGACAGTCTTTATGACAGATTCAAGGCTTCTCATTTTTCAAACTTATTTTTAGACAAACTTTAATTTCAAGCATTTGATTAACTATAAACCTATGTCATTTGATGAGATTTATGTGCTCAATAAAGGTAGATAGTACCAAAGAAAACACCCAAGTCATCAAATAGACAAAAGTAAGGAAACATAAGTAAATGAAATGGATATGATTCAAGATGACTAGGATTGAGTCTAGTGAGACTCGAAGGGAAACCTAGGGATAAATAACCAAACTAAATATATGATAACAAGCTAATTAAACATGAGAATACATGATTATTAATACAAATTAAGGCATAAATCATTCCATTCTAATACATGTCATCATATTTTTTAGTGTTTATCTATCATTCTATGAAAAAGTCATTCAAATCTCAAAATATATTAATTTAGGGTTAATTATGATGAATTAAGGATAATATTTTTATCACCCGTCTTTACTTGAGATTATAATAAGTTTTTAAGGTTAAATAATGAGATAAATGATTTTATATACACTCATCTAATTTTCTAAGTTTTAAAATCTAAGAGAAATGAGTATATTTTTTAAATAAAAATTTATTCTCTTTTTATTTATTAATTTGACTTTTTAGAATGATAGATAATTTAATTTCTGATCCAATGAAAAAAAAATTGGATTAATTTGGAGGTATATTTTGAAAGTTATGAATTTTCTAATTTTTAGGGATTTTTTGGATTTTTTTGAATTTTTAATAAAAAATTTTGGGATTTTTCTAAATTTTGCTGAATTTAAATTAATCGAAGTAAGTGCGCAAGTGATGTAGAAAAATCTGGAGCATCCGATCATGCATTTAATCATGACCGTTGATCGTCACTTAAAGGCGGGGGTACGTGGCGCAATCTCATTCGTCGGTGAATCATTTTAAAATGATTTAATCTCAGCCATTGATCTGAGGAGTTATAACAGCTGAGATTAAAACCGACAAAACGCATCTAGAGCGTCCGATCGAGATCAAACGGTGGCGATTCAATGCGTTACTTATAACGCGCGCGATGTGGCTTCATCTCGACGGTTTATTAGAGATCCAACGACCATGAATTAATCGTAATGATTTGCAATCCTGCATTTCATCAGAGCTGTTGATCGAAGACTAAAGGCACGATCGGACGGTTACGCCCAATTCATCCTATAAATAGATATGTTTTTTGACATTGTAAAGCATTCAAAGGCAGTTCAAGTAATCAATCTGGTTAGATACCAAATCCCTTGAATCTCTCACTTCCAACTGCTTCTAGACTCATTTCCGCATCCACGCAGTGCTTGAAAGTGAGATTTTGTTGAGAGAATAGGAAGAAATCGGCTCTTGAACATCAACGATCGTTTTTCAAATTCGGGAATGAAAAGCCTTTGATCTAGTGAGTATTTGGGTTAATTTGAGCAAAATCTTGGGTTAGAGATCGTTTTTCATCCTGATCTTCTTTCGTATAGCGTTAGATTTTAATTTCAAATCGTAATTTTAGTCAATTTCAATTTCAATTTCTATTTTTCGCAACTTTCAATTTTGGAAATTTCTCTCTTACTCACTTGATGATTTCTCCGCGAATCTTGATCCAAATTTAGTGATTTTTGATTTCATGGATTCCTTTTCAAGTCATCTTTCCAAAAATATAAACATCCCTAATTTATATCCACATTTCATCATCTGATTTCACCGAATTTCAAAACATCATCCAAAATTACTTTAATTCTCCGTGGATCTGACCCATATTCACCACTATACTACTTAATTCGTGATTATTTGATAAAATTTGTGAATACTTCATATTCACCATGAATTGGTTTGTAATCAGTGATGGCATCAATTAATTTCGTCAATATCACACACGATAAAAACGCAAACCTTTAAAGCCAAATGGAGCCACAAAGAGAGAAACACTTATGTTCCTCAATCAAGGGCTAGAGGAGAATCTCAAATCACCTTGAAAAAAATCACAGCATCTTAGTCGAAACCCCAAAAATGATATCATAGCTCATAGGTATGGTCACGAGTCTACACCATTAAATCCAATGATGTTGGAAATACACATACGAGTAAAAACAAGATGAAATAGAACACACAAACACTAGAGAGGTTTAGGGTGGATTGTTGACGAGATGAGACCGCGAGGTCGTCGATTTCACACGGTCTCGTGTCAAAAAAATGAAGCCTAATTTACCAATTTAAGGAATTAATAACGAATTGAGTGGCATAATGGTAAATAGAGTCGAATCCACAGAGAATTAAGGTATTTTTAAGATATCTTTTGGGAAATTGATCAAATTGGACAATAAATTGAGGTGAGAAATTAGGGAAAATGGTAGATTTAAAAAGATAACTCAAAGATCTATCCACGGAATCAAAAATCACTTGATTTAGATTAGTAATCGCAGAGAAATCAAAGAGTGAAGTGGGATGAAATTTTCGGAATCGCAAAGAACACAAATTGAAATTGAAAACGAAATTGAGCTAAATTAAGATCCTAAACTAAAAATTGGTGATGCATGACGATAGATTAGATGAAAAACTTGTTTTTTAACTCGAGATAATGATCGAATCGATCCAATTGATTGCCGGATCGACAGTTATTCATTCCGCGAATTCAAACGTGAACATCGGTGTTCTAGAGACAAATTCTCCATGATCGATCGATGAAATCTCACTTTTAAATATTCTGTGGACGGGAAATCGAGTCTAGAAGCGATTACAAGTGAGAGATTCAAGAGAGGAAGGGTTTAGATGGGTCGATTAAGCGAAATCCCTCGAGAATGTTTTACAAAATTGAAGAACACTTCGTTTTATAGGCTAAATTGGGCGAAATCGTCCGATCGGTGCGTTTCAGGCTCCATCAACGGTCCAGATGCATTTGTAACAGCGAACCATTGCGATTAAAGCTCGGCCTTCCGATCTTGAATGGACGCTTCAGATTTGATCTCACGATATGCGTTTATAAAACACATCAAAACGGCTCCCGTTGGATCGCGATCCGACGATCGCGATGCGTTTTGGCGCATTCAATCGTGGCCGTTATAACTCTTGGATTTCTGGCATGTGTTTTGATTTGTGATCCGTGGACCGCGCGTCCACTCGATCGGCGCGCTCTGATCGCGATCCAACCCTCCGATTTTAGCCACGTCACCTGCATTTAAATAAACTGTGCGAGACTTTAGTCCCACACGGGAAAAATTAAGCGAGAGGATGCGTTTATAAGGTGCAACGCTTTTAAGGGTTGAATACCCTTCCGATATACGGAAGGCTAAATACCCTTATTATATATAATATGTAAACTATATGAATATAAATATAAGTATGTCGCGTAGGCGCCGCGTGGGCCCGCGTGGCGCTGCCACGTGGCCTTGAGTGCCACGTCGCATCCACGTGGGACCCGCGCGGATTTAACTCGCTTTTTGCTCCTTTTTTAATTCATTTTAATCATTTAAAAATCGAAATAAATTCAGAAAAATCCAGAAAAATCCTTAAAAATTGTAAAAATCATAACTTTCAAAATACAACTCCAAATTAATCCAAATTTCTTTCATTTGATCTGAAATTTAATTATCTATCATTCTAAAAAGTCAAATTATTTAAATAACAAGAGATTTAATTCTTATTTCAAAAATACATTTATTTCTTAAAGATTTTAACTTTAGAAAATTAAATGAATGTTCATAAAAATGATTTCTCTCATTATTTAACTTTAAAAAAACCACTTATAATCTCAAGTAAAGATAGGTTATAAAATCTTTAATCTTTAATTCATCATAATTAACCCTAAATTAACGCATTTTGAGATTATAACATAAAATTGCATAGAATGATAGAAATGCACTCAAAGTATGATAACATGCACATAAATGGAATGTTTTATGCCTTATTTTGCATTAATAATCATGTTTTATCATGTTAAGATTGCATGTTATCAATTGTCTACACCATGAGGCACATTGATGATGCGAGAATGTGAAGATGACATGAATGAAAGCTGATAGAGCATGCTTGTGCAATCATTTAAAACACACATCCATGCGTCAAAGTAAGTTCAAACTCATAATGAATTTTCAACATGACTAATTTAGTAAAAGGGTCAAAAAGGGTTGAATACATGAAGAACTAGGATTTTATTTTGTGATGTTTAAGAATTCGATCTAATTGGATGATGAATGCAGCAAAAAAAATTAGGGAAAGCTATAGATTTAGAAAGAGAAGTCAGACATCTATCTATAGAATCAATAATCACACAAATCAAATTTAAATATAGGGAGAAATCAAAGAGAGAAATTAGAGAGAGAAATCATTCATGATGAGAGAGAACATGATAAAAATTCAAGAAATTCTATCAAACTATTATTTGAAGTAGAAATCTAACGCTAAATAATAATTGGTTAGGGAAAATAAGCATAAACTAACCCAAACCACACTTAAAATGATCGAATTAATCGTCAGTTTCAAAGGTAGAATTCTGATGTTCAACCAGGGATTTATCCCCAATTTTTTTTAATCAAAATCTTGGTTGTAAATGCTCTCTAGATGCAAAAATGATCTAGAACATGATTAAACCAAGAGATTCAAGGAATGAGCTTTCTAAATAATCCGAACAATAAAATACTCCCACCAGAAAACTCTACCAAAGCAGAATGTGGAAAGTTTTGTGGTGAGAAAGAGAGAAATTCAAAGGGGACTCCCATAAGAGTCAGTCGTGAGCTCATCAGCCTCCATTCCCCATGAGGCAACTCTTAAGGAACCCATTTCAAAATAAATAAACGAAATCCGCGGTGGGAAAAATTCAATGAGCCGATAAAGTCATAGACGTCAATCCAATCTCTCTCGCTGAGCATAATCAAAGGTCTGCAGAACATCGATCCTCATTGTCCTGTAACTATTCTCTCTCGCTCTCTGGAGCCTGGAATCTCCAACACTGAATACATTTATCTGTATTTCTTCTAAACTGTCTTTCAATCTTTCGTCAAGTTTTCTTTTAGTTCTTAGGTTTCTTGAGCATGTTGGAATTATATGTTTTCTTGGTTGTTGATTACCTTGTGTAGAAAATAGACATAGATCAATGGCGAAAACAGATTCAAAATTTGAACAGAAGCACCAGCCTTTTCCTCCACTGCTTCACAAATTAGCCGTTTCATCTTGTCCTTCCTCCGAGGACGATTTTCCTGTTTTTCTGAATCTTCTACTCCTTCACACGAGCTGTATTTCTTACTCACTAGCCTTGAATCTTACAACTTCCTGTACTCACAAGCCATAGAAAATTGTTGGTTTTAGTCAATTTACTCCCTTCTATTCCGTTTTTGTGGTTTTAAGATCTTTTCATGTCATCGGGTTTATTCGAAATCCCATAATTTTTATAAAATGTTACCTTCTCTGGGAATGTCTTTTCTTTATGATATCATTTTTTACTTTTACACGTTGACTTATTAAATATTTGCTTCAAAAAGATGCGACCGGACTACGCAAAAAAGAGGAACGTCAAAAAGGATCTTCCATGGGAGCCAGTCGTGAGTCCATTAAATATCAATATCATTTTCCTTGAAGACAACACCTACCAGCCAACCCATCCATCCCCATCTCTAAATGAATAAACGAACTTGGCGGCAGGAAAAAGTCCGCATGACGAAGGAGACTTCGACGTCTATCCAGTCTTTATCGCTGACACCACCAAAACAATTGATAATCCAGTTTTATATTTGAAGCCCAAATAAATATGGATTTTAATTCAAGTTCAAGACTAGAAAGCGATAATAATTCCCATAGTCGCGAGTATTTCGAATCCAAGAGGAGAACGAAGCGGGATCAATTATCGGAAACGAAGGGGATAAACGTGAAAGAACATCACTCTGACATCATCAGCATGGGAGAACGGCCACGATCTTCAGTTGGCGTTCCTCTGTGCTGTCCCGAAGCTGCGGAGATGGAAAAAGAAGCCCGACCAAAGGATGGCCTAGAGGATGCAGCGGCGTCCAGCCGTGCTTGGGGTTTGAAGTCTCTTCTCCTCTAAACCCTTCAGCTCCGTTCTGCTGGTTATGGTGGCGGTAATGGCGCAGCACTGACCTTGGTGAGTGTGCAGGAGCGCGGATTACTCTCTAGAAAGTCGGCCCCACCTCTCTCTCTCTCTCTCTCTCCGGCATTGCCATGATTGGATATGAACAACCAGTCCGTTTAGGGCTCTACCGATGAACGAAAATGAACACCACGGTAGAAGAAGCCGTGACCTATCACCACCACAGTAAATGGGTCACCCAGTTTGACCACTTACCAATACTCCCCGCAAGAACAGCTTCCAGCAAGGAACCGGTGAAACCGGTTGGCGTCCCTTAAGATAATCTCCCGACCAGTGACTTTGGAGATGAGCTTCACAGCATTATGACAGTCATTACACACTCTAAGATTCTTAATTACAGTGATCCTCCTCGGAGCAGGTATGGAAATCAGCCCAAAAGCAATGGCCATCCTCTCGCTATGGAAGTAAAGAGCCCTTTCTCTCTCCTCCTTCTCTACATCCATCAACGATGATTCAACATCAGGAGAGTAACCCTCTTCCATTATCCTTCTCATCAGCTTCTCTACTTCAGCAGCAATGGCAGGATGAGAGAGATCGTCCGCCAAAAACATGTGTACTCGGCCTCTTATCTCTATCCAGCTATAACCTGGGTCTTTCTTTACTTTTCTCTTCCTCATTGTCTTCCTCATTGCTCCTGCTTCCTCCCATGCACCAGAAGCAGCGTATGTATTACCCAGAAGAACGTACGCTGAGGAATCTAGTGGGTCAAGGTCAAGCAACCGATTTGCCACCCAAGAACCAATCTTTCTCTCTCCTCTAATCCTGCATGCGCCGAGCAGAGCTCTATACATGGATGCCGACCCAGAAAATGGCATCTCTTCTATCACTTCGACTGCTTCTTGGAGAAGGCCAGCACGTCCAAGGGCGTCTACGAGGCAAGAGTAATGCTCAATCTCTGGCTGAATTTGGAAGTCTATTGGCATGGAAGCTATAAATTCACGAGCGTTGGAGACCATCCCAGCATGGCTACAAGCCGAGAGCACGCCCACGAAGGTGATATTGTCTGGAGTGAGACCTCTCTGAAGCATTTTTTTGAACAAATTGAGTGCTTGCTGTCCGTTACCATACTGTGCAAAGGCCAAAATGATGGCGTTCCAGGCAGCCAGGATTTGGGAGTCTGTTCTTTGGAAGAGCTCATAGGCATCTTCTAGGTTACCGCATTTAGCATACATGTCAATTGTCGAGGTTGTGACAAAGGGGTCGAAGTCTTGACAAAGTTTAATGGCTACAGCATGAATTTGTCTGCCTTTTTCCATTGCGGTCAAACAGGAGCAAGCTTTGATCAATGCTGCAATGGTGAATTCGTCTGGGAGGTAGCCACAATTCCGCATCTGGTCATAGAGTGAAAGAGCGAGGTCCTGGTCGCCATTCTCCACGCAGCCAGCAATCATGGCCGTCCATATGACGTCGTCTGGCTCAGGAATGAGGGAGAAGATGGAGTATGCTGATGACAAGTCCCCAGATTTGATGTATAAATCAAGCGTGCTGCTGCAGACAAAGATGTCAGAGTCCAATCCGAGCTTTGAAGCGTGGGCGTGGAGTTGCTTTCCTTCACAGTAAGAGATAGAGTTGCTGCAGGCTTTCAAGGAAGAAGAGAGAGTATACTGGTCTGCCCTCTCACCACGACGGAGAGAGGAGAACATGAGCTTCAGAGCTTTGATTTCCTCATTAATGGCAATGTATCCAGAAATGAGAGCATTCAAGGATGCAGGATCAAAGAAATTAAGGCTACTGTGAAGAAGATGGGCTTCAGGCATGCTCCTGTGCTTTGTGTAAGCATTGATTAAAGCAGTCGCAACAAAAACATCACAATCCAAACCTCGTTTCATGGCTGATGAGTGAATTTGGAGGTGGAAAGAGGGGGTCATGGAGAGACTTGATGAGGCCCTAAGAATGCTGGACAATGTGAAGTGATCTGGGCTATACCCACTTCTCATCATATGAAGAAAGATACTGAGGGAGTTGTGGATGAGAGATTGTTGCACAAAGCAGGAGATCAGCGAGTTCCAGGAGATCAGGTCTCTTTCAGGCATTTCGTCGAACAGTTTTGATGCAAGAGCCGGAAAACCCATCTTCCCGTAGAGATTGATCAGACTATTGGAGATTGAGACGGTAAAGAGGAGTCCCATCTTCAGGGAAAGTCCGTGGGCTTGGTTTGCCATATAAACATTTTCCAATCCAGCAAGAGCGCCGAGCAGAACTACGAAGGTGACGTCATCACATACCATACCAGAATCCCTAATCTCCTTAAAGTGATTCACGACGGATTCGTGTTTTCCAGCTCTGAGATAATCCGAGAGTACCCGGTTGGAGGAGATCACATTCTCGGAGAGACTAATAAGGTTGAGTTTAAAACCCAAAGCTTTGATATGTTCAAAATCAAAATCAAAATCGTCGACCTTGCAAGCTATAAGATGATGGAAAGTTCTCTCGTTCGGCAAAGTTCCACTACGGTGAAGCTCCGAGAAAGTTAAAAACACCTCATTTCTCATACCCTTCTCAGAATATGCCTTCATCATCATGTTATACAGGACGCAGTCTCGTTCAATCATTCTATCGAACAGAAGACGCACGTCGTACGTGCGTCCGGACTTGGAGTATAAACCAATCAGCGCGCTGGAGACAAGAGGATCGAACTGAAACCCACTCTTGATTGCGCAAGAGTGGATGGCGTAAGCAGATGGGAATAACTCCCGCGGAGGAGCACATCTTGAGAACCGGAGTGAAGGACAGTGCAGTGGGACCCAGCAAAGGAGACGAGAGACCCCAGAGGCGGCGGAATAGTAGGAGCCCATCTTCGGCGAGATCATGAAGGGCGAAGGCGGAGAGGAGAGAATTGTAGGTGATGATATCCCGGTCAGAGGCCGCCTCGAAGATCTTACGGGCGCCGTCGGTGCAGCCGCATTTGGCGTAGCTGTTGATGAGATTGTTGACGATGAATCGGTCGCGGGAGAACCCAGATGTGATGATTCTAGCATGGGCTAGATGCAAGGGGTGGAGGCTTCCGGCGCTGGCCGCCTGGCGGAGGATGGGGTACCAAGGCGAGGATTTGGACGACAAAGTGGAGAGGAAACGTAGTAAGGTAAGGTGTCTGAAGGGAGATACTGTAGTAGGAAGGGACGGTCTCATCTGACAAGATCTTAGAACTTGGCCTGGCAGCGTATTTGACCAAAAGGAGGCATATTGGGCCTCAAATTTCATTGGGAATGCCGATTATTTTACAAAACCAGTTGTATAATCTCATGAAGGGTAACTACAACTGCATATGGTGTACTGTAAGTTTGCCTAGAATGTGTGTGGAAGAGTGTATATGTGCAGAATTGTGTAAGGTTGCAATCCCTCTTTTGAATACAAATTCTTGTATTTCTCTCCCATCTTCGAGATCTTCTCAACTCTCAATTCATTTCTTTCCAATATCTTTTTATTTTTAACCCGATGAGTGCCGACAGGATCATCACATAGTCGTTGATGATGATACGACTTGCAACACATAGTCCTCGATGATGATATCCGGGTATCTTGTGGATGAATTTCTATCACTTGCTCTGAACATGGGGGATCTCCAGGTGTCACTCTTGAGCTAAATAGTGCAGATCAACTGAAAGAGTTTGTGAGAGTTTCTTATAAGATGTAAGGATACTAGAGGATTCCAGAAATAGGTAAACTCTAGAGCGCATAAAAATGATTAGAGCAAGTGAGAAATGTCTAGAGGAGAGAGAGCGAGTGAGAGATATCTAGAGCTGATGGATCTTTTGTTTTCATGATTGTAGTGGTAACCAATAAACTCGACTTTTGTGTTGGTAATAGCTGTCAAACCGAGCTTTTGGTGGAGGTGATGAAAGAAGGTGAAGCTATTTATGTGTTCAAGAAATAGAAGTCAACAAACCTTGCTTTCCTGGCATTGCTCATTCTTGATTGTTTAATGGCCATCCCTAGATCCAAAAATTCCAATTGATCGGAATCTAAAGAGGTATTGAAATGTATTTAAATGATGTTTCAGATATCTTATATTGGGTCAATTAGGACCAATTAAGTAGATCTACATTGTCTCAGCTAATGGATCCTTATTGACTCTAGGGGTCCCTGACGAATCGAGACCGCGAGGTCGTTGAAAACACATGGTCAAGAGTCAAAATAATATACAAACTCAAAAATTTTAGGAAATAAGCACGAATTGAGGGTATATTGGTAAATAAGGGTCGAATCTACAGGGAATTGAGGTAATTTCTAAAGATCTCTTCGAATTTGATCAAATCAGATGATGAAATGGTGATAGAAATTAAGAAATATGATATTTTTGGAAAGAGGACTCAAAGATGAATCCACGGAATCAAAAATCATTAGATTTGGATCTGATTTCGTGGAGAAATCATCGAATTAGTGAATAGGAGAAAAATTTTGAAAATTAAAATTAGTGAAAAATCGAAATTGAAATTGAAATTGATTCAAATTATGATTTGAAAATGAAATCTAAAGCTATATGAAGATAGACTAGGATGAAACACGATCCCTAACCCAAGATTGTACTCAAATTGATCCAATTACTTGCCGAAATCTAGGCTATTCATCGAAATTCAGAAAACGCGATTGTCGGAGTTCAAGCGTTGATTTCTTCCTCATCGATCGTCAAAATCTCACTCTCAAGCACTCTGTGGATGCGGAAACGAGTCTAGAAGTGATTGGGAGTAAGAGTTTCCAGGGATTTGATGTCTAAATGGTTCGATTAAGTCGAATTTGTTAGAGCACTAGTTTTGATGTATGTCCTTTTTCTTGACTTGCTAGTGTCATAAATTAAGGCATTAAAGACTCACTAAGTTTACTGTTAATCATGAATTATTCTTTTGTTATCAAGGTGAATTATTACTATTTTATCCCCTCTATGATTATTTTGACTAACCCACTAATGTTTTTTTAGTTCATGGGTGTTTTAAATTTCAGGAAATTTAAAGCTCATATCCCTCTTATCCTTATGATAATCATCGTATCATAGACTATGCAGCTATGCAGCAACTATAACTATATTTACTCATAAGTGAATATCTCTAGTTTATTACCTCTAATTTAGTCTATATATTACCAATATCACTAAGGGCATTATCATTATTTTTCTTCTCCTATCTAACTCAAGATTCTATAAAGGCATTTAGGGTTTAAAAAATAGACTCTGCTCGCTACAACAACTTGATTGTCTGCGCACACAAAAGTTCCCTTCCCTGCGAGTCGATCGAAAGAAGAAAAAGAAAAGAAAACACAAATCATTAGATTTCAAGTCTTCACGAAGAACCGCCTACAACCGCATTCTAACCTTGACGTGCAGAAGATTCCTCGACATCCAGCTAATACCTAACTTCGTCGTGTTTTTCTTTGTGTTGATAGATCTCCATTTGTTTTGTTTTTCCTCTTTTTAATCTGCTCGTTTGCATCTTGATACGCGTTATCCAAATCGGTTGTCCATTTGGCAGACTGTTTTCCTATTGATCTAATATTCAGTTGTTAGGGTTCTAATTGTTCGTGTCGAGCATTCTGATTTAAACACCTGATTTTCTTTTCTATCTCTCACTCTCGACATTTTTTTTCTTGAGTCAAACACGTGATTATTTGAATTCAGGTATCTTTACCTCTCATTCTCATCTAGATCTTTATTTGGTGTTGACTGATTATCCTCAATATTCAGTGATACATAACCAATCCACTTTGTTATTTTAAATCTAAATTGCGGTGACTGATTATCCCAGGTGAAACACATTAGCTCTTTAGTGGTTTTCTCTTTCTCGTTGGAATACCATATCGTATAGAATCTGTTTATTTATTCTAATCAATCAAGTTCTAATCTATTTTTTAACCTGCTTATTTTCTGAGTTTTTGTCGTGATTAGACACGAATTCAGTGATTATTGTCTGAGTTCTTTTGGGTACAGTGATTAATCAAGATTGCATTTAGGTACTCCATTTCAGCTTCTTAGTTATACATTGCATATGTTGTATCACTTGTAGTCATTTAAATTCCAATGCATATTTCCAGAATCTAAATTACGAATTGCTATTTATTTTTCTTTGCATCATTCTTGTTTAGGTAGAAAAAATTAGGTGGCTGAATCCTTCAGTGATTATATCAGTCCTCTCTATAGTCATTTGTATAAATTGAAATCCGTTTAATACTTATTTCTAACAATGATTTATCTCAGTGTAGGTTTTAGCCTTAATTATGTAGAATCACAAATGCAATATCTTTAGAACTGTTTGGTATCTTGTTGTCTCCATTAATAGTTATTTGTTATACATATATTGCTTAGCTGCCATTACTAATTGCTATATTTCTCAATCTGTTTCATATCATTAGTCAAGTTGCAAAAAATCAATTGATTTGATTCATATAACCTATTAGCTTATTTGCACTTACTGATATCACGGTAAGCTGGATTTTGACAAAGATAAACAAGTTAGAATTCATTACTCTAAGCTTGTTATTAAATATCTTTTATAACTGTGTCTTCATTCAATATCTGCTGTCCGAGATCAACAGTCAAGACCTAGTGGTACGCTATCTATCTTATTCATTTGTTTCATCAGACAGATTAATCAATTTAGTTTAAAGTCATTTTGTATTTGAAGTGTTAACATTATCTATCATTGAATTTATTCTCTATTTAGTTATTTGTTCGTTAGTTTATCAAGTCATAACTAGATAGTGGGCTAATTGTGGTCAAAGTCAACCTTAGCTCTAAAAGTCAACAGTTGCCCAAAAAGTCAACACTATTAGAAAAGTCAACCTTGAACAGTTAGAGTCAACTCTAACAAGTTAAAGTCAACCCGATTAGTTAGAGTTAACCCAAGTCATACAAAGTCAACTTGATTGGTCAAGTCAACCCTGATTAGGTAAAGTCAACCCTTCTCAATCAGAAGTCAATCCTTAGCAGTCAAGGTCAGTCATAATCAGTCAAAGTCAACCTTAACAGTCCAAGTCAAATTTGATTAGTCAAGTCAACCCCATTCAGTCAAAAATCAACCCTAAGTCAGAAAGTCAACATTAGTCAAAAAGTCAACCTTTGACAGAAAAGTCAACTCAAGTAAGAAAAGTCAACTTGTGTAAAGAAGTCAACCCTTCTCAAAAGGTCAACCCTAATCAGAAGGTCTACTTATTTAGGTAGCAGTAGTCAGATACACACTCTCTTATATTTACACACACGCGGAGGACGGAAGCGTCTCATTCGTTGAGACGAGAAGGAGTCTAGACTTTGGGAGCGGGAAGACCAGGAGGAACTTGAAGACGAGGTCTCATTTTACCAGTGGTCGGCGGTACTAGCAGAAGAGGCACGACAGGGCGTGAAGGGACGAGCGATCGTGTGGAGATCTACCTAAGGGAGTCAAGGCATCCAAGAGCAGAGGAGGTCGAGGCCTAGAGGGTAGTACTGTAGGGACATGTAAAAGGTGAGTGTTAGGTTTGCCGTTTGGGGGCAAATCTAAATCCTTGTATTTCAACATTGTCCTTCACCCATTTGAGGGATGAGAGGATTAGGTTTCATTTGGTGAAGATTGAGGCTCCGAGTCTACAGTACTCGAGACTGGATTAAGGGACATTAGGTCCCCCAACCAGTATAATAATATTTGGTGCACCGAGAGGACAAGAAGTGAGTGATTAACCAACGAATCTTTGTAAACAGAAAAAGTAGAGATTAACAATTAGAATTAACACATAAACCTAATTCACCCCCACTCTTAGGTTAAACCACCACCATATTGGGACTTTCAGAATTGTCCTTGAATGCTTTACATCGTTGAAGAACACCTTTATTTATAGGGTGAATTGGGCGTAATCGTCCGATCTCAATTTAATATTCGATCAACGGCTCTGATGAAATGCACCCTTGCGAATCGTTACGATTAAGTCGTGACCGTTGGATCTTCGATCGACCATCAAGATGATGCCACGTCACGTGAGTTATGAAAATGCGTCAAATGCCTGCCGTTGGATCTTGATCGTACGTTTCAGAAGTGTTTTCGTCGGTTTCAGTCTCAACCGTTATAACTCCTTTGATCAATGGCTGAGATTAAATTGTTTTAAAAATGATTCGCCGATGAATCAAGATGCGCCACCTACCCCCCTTAAGTGACGATCAATAGTCACGATTCTTCGCGCGATCGCACGCTCCACATGCTGCCACGTCACCTTCTGCTTTGATCATTGATCGCGACGCGATCAGACATTCCAGATTGTGCCACGTCACTTCTGAAAAATTAATTTTAATTAGAAAAATTGATTTTTAATCCCGAAAAATCCTGAAAAATTCATTAAAGATTTAGAAAAAATCTTAAAAAATATCTAAAAATTAGAAAATTCATAACTTTCAAAATATAACTCCTAATTAATCCAAATTTCTTTCATTTGGTCAGAAATTAAAGTATCTATCATTCGAAAAAAATCAAATTTAATAAATAACAAGAGATTTAATTTTTATTTTAAAAATACATTCATTTTCTTAAGATTTTAAAACTTAGAAAATTAAATGAATGTATATAAAATGATTTCTCTCATTATTTAACTTTAAAAACTAATTATAATCTCAATTAAAGATGGGTTATGAAATTGTTTATCTTTAATTCATCATAATTAACCCTAAATTAATGTATTTTGAGATTATAATGATGTTTTCATAGAATGATAAATAAACACTCATAAATATGATAATATGCATAGGAATGGAATCTTTTATGCCTTAATATGAATAAGTAATCATGTATTATCATGTCTATTTAGCATGCTATCAGTCCCCTAAAGCAAAGAAATAGGATTTGTGACTTCCATAAAAATTACTTGGATATGAAGTGGCCCAGTGACCCATTACAGGTTAATTTCAATAATTTTTCCATGTCTCTCTAATTTCTTCTCCCATTTACATGAAAAAATGATTCTTTTAGAGCTATAGGAATTCACTATTAAGAACCTGAAGTAAAAAAATCTCAAATAATATAGTTTTTGGTAAACACCACTGATGCAGGACGACGGTTGTGAAAACCCTCGTGCCTGATCAATGGGACTGAGGCTGACTGAAGACAGTGTAGTCAAACCTAATCTATGGGTAGACGAGTCCTAGACCCTAAGTATGAGACCTAACCTATACCTAAGTACAGGCAGGCGTGCCGATCAGCGGAGTCGACTCCGGGTGACCCGGGAAAACTCGCGATGATGGGTAAGGTGAGATCCTCTCGATCCATGTCCGGAGGCGTGGAAGTCACTCGTCATGGAGTAGCCAAGAGGCTGCAGCCCACGCTCAGTACCGGACCTGACGTACGCGTCAGAAATCTCGAACCTATAATCGTACTACCCTACCTACGTTGTCCGACGACGGTGGAGACGGGTAAAGGAAACGCTTTGAAAAGTAATTAACTTTGAAAGAGGGGTTGAAGCTAACTTGTGAGGCAGAGTGCCCGGTCGGTCGTGACGGGGAAGATTGTTGTGCGCGGCACAGACGGTCAGTGGTAGAGGGGCGAAATCCTCGGCGCGGGAGTAACGACGGTGTACGCCGGTGGATCGCGCAAGCAGGGGCACGTAAGTGCGCTAACAAGTCGCGAGGGCGTTCGGACATGTTGTGTGGACAGGGCAAGCGGGTGCGTGGGTAAGGCACGTGGTCATGCGGACCGGACAGCAAGGCACGAGCGGGGTGCGCGAGCACAGGCAGGGGCGTCACGCGCGCTGATGGTCGGGTACGCACGTGAGAGAGTGGAGCGCGTGCTAGCGCTGGCGGCGGTGCGACTGGAGTGTCGGAGCGGTCGGACAGGGTGCGTCCGTGTCTTGGAGCAGGGGGGAGACGGCACGTCTTGGGTGATTCACCTGCGCGGCCAAGGAGAATTCAAATTGCTCACAGCGCGCGATAAGGACATGCTTGGGACGATCCAAGGATGTCCGTTGGTGGGCACCGGCGAGACCAACAAGCGCGGGCGGATTTCGGCAGGGCGAATGTGTGAATGTGCAGGGTGACCGGGAGAGGAAAATGAAGTCACGATCAATGTCGGGATTGGGGTAGTCGGGAAAGACGGTATAGCATTCGCGAGCGGGAGGGGAAAGAGGTGTCGGAATTCTGCGGGAATGTGAGGGCGAATTCTGAGTTCGGCTAAGTCTCGAGGGGATGAATTCGGAGTGGAGGATGCTACAGTTTTGGGAGGCTCGGATGCGGGTCTTAGTGCAGGCGGGGCGTGAACTGGCGGCCGGGGAGAAGGTTGCGACTAGAACTCCAATTGTAGAATGAATTCACAAATTCAGACGGCGAGCAGGCGGGCCGACGGAAGGACAGAGGAAGAAGAGGTTGGTGAAATCGCGGGGTGACCCACTGGCATGATGAAGGGGGTGGAGGCGGCGATTCGGCAGAACGATGGGTTGGGAGGCAGCCGATTCAGCAGGGTGTGGTGAATGGAGTGGAAGTTCCGCACTGGGGGAATATTGCGGAGAATTTGATTGAGGAAGGAGGCGTTGGTAGGGGATCCGTCCGGAGTTTCCGGATTGAGGGAAGGTGGAGAGGGTTGGGGTATCGGCTGGCGTTCCGCGAGAATTCAGGTGGACTTTCGATGGTGAGAGGGGGGGGGAGAAATTCGTGGAGGGAGTGATGAATTTGTGATATGTGAATTCGTGAAGGGAGGATCGCGCGAGGGCGATTTCGTTGGAGGGCAGGGTGATGGAATTTTGGGGTGGGGAAGGAGTGTGTGAATCGGGAGTTGGGAGAGAATTCGGGAAATGGCCGGCGGTGGACAGAGGTGAGCGACGGGATGGGAATGGTGATGGGTCACGGAACGACGAACGGGAAGTTGGAGGAGGGAGAAGGCGTTGACGCGGGAGGGCCTGGGGGATGATCGGGGCAAGTGGGGAAGATCGTGAGGGTTGAGAGGCAAACTCTTGGCCGGTGGAGGGAATGAGGGAAATCGGGGAAGGAGAACGGGGGAGAGGAGGGGTTCGCTGGGGGTGGAGGAGAAGGAAAAAAATCAGGGGAATCCGAGGGGAGATCGGAGGTGGAGAATCGACGGGGATGACGACGGAGAGGTTCATGGAGGGGCTGTGCGGCAGGGGAGGAAGATGACCGGTGGGTGGAGGATCGACGGGGAGGGTGAGGAAGATGATCGGAATGGGGAAAATCGGGGAGGTTCGTGGAGGGGCTTGGAAGCGGACGAAGGAGGATGGTGGGGGGAAAGTGGGAGATCTCGCCGGAGAGGGAGATGGTGATGATGGGGATGGAGATGGAGGTGGAGATGATGGCGGCACGGCAGTCCGGAGGCGGCGGCGGCGGCGGCGTGAGGCGGCGGTGGTGGCGGCTTGAGGACAGCGGCGTTGCGATGAGAGCGCAGAAGAACCGTGGCCGGGGCAAGGAGTGGCGGCGGTCATCGCGGCGGTGGCGGAGGCGACACGGAGGCGGCGGTGGCGGCGGCGGATGGACTCCTTCCCCGGCCTTCCTTGAGCAGCCACTTGAGAGGGAGATCACTCCTTTCTTTCTTCAAATGACGGCTAGGGTTTGTGGGGGGTCCCTTCCCCTCTTATAGAGCCCATAATGGGCCGAGAGGGGAAAGGGCCCACTTGAGGCCCACAACCCACACCTATCATGCTCATAGAAAGAAATAAGGTTCACAAAGAAAGATGGGCTTCACGAATGGGATCCCGAAAAGGGAAGAACCCACCCGAAAGCCTAAAAGGGAGAGAAGAAATAAACGAGGAGCGGCTTAAACACGTGCGGGTCAAAAGTTCATAATAAAAAAATAAAGATAAGCGGATAGATCCGCGCGCACAAAAGGGCTCCTCTAGCGACGTGGTATAGTGTCTTGGTAGCGACGGGGGTCGTACGCCACCAACCACACTTTATGAAGAGTTTAAATGTTGGATATTGTTAAAGAGAAAGGTTTGTCTATAGTGTTGGGCTTCTTATCCAATATACAACCATTGTTGGAAGAATTGGTGGTGGCCTAATTTCGAAAACGAAAGGTATATGCTCATTTAACTATTGTAAAATCTTTTTAACCAAACTTATGGTTACTATGAGAATGATTCAGACTTAACTTCATCACTAGGGGAGACTAAAAGCCAACAGATCTTATAGGCACCCCATGACTCATGCTTTGACTTCAGCCACTTTGCCTATATGAAGAGCTGTATGTGTTTGTTTCTTTTTCAATTTTGGTTATTGGATGTTGTTCTTGTACTTATTATAGGGCCTACTCTTATAGGTCCACTTATTCCTTTATATATAGGAGGAAATCCCTGCTATATTGATGGCATTAGGCAAACATGCATTTTGGAGGCGGGCATCTCTACCACTAAAGCTTATATCCGTCAACACTTTGTGATGAAAAGACTTCAATTACTATGTTAATCCTTTGGGATAGATTTTTCTTATCCGCTTGGTAAATGATGGATATGAAATTCCTAGTTGTTTATCCATATATTAATTCACACATTTAGGCATGAAAAAAAATTTGAATCCACTCTAAAAAAACAAGTATAGTGGTGAATGTGGGTTGAATCTATAAGGAATCGGGCTGATGACAATTGTAGAAAAAAAAAATTGGTCAAATTCAATGAAATAAAAGGAAGAAACTAGATGAAATGAAGATAATGGAAATTTTTTAAATACGGGGAGAAAGAAATCCAATGAATTCTATTGGGCATCAATCAGAGTTGAGATGATGGAGTTATCAAAGAAAGACCATTATGATCACAAAGGAGAGCATCACGAAAGAATTGTCAAAAACATAATAAAAATCTTCTCTTACTCGTAGTTTTACCCTCAATACACCTTTAATGCATGGAGAAAACTCTCACTAATCTCAAGGCGATGTGAAGATGACCATTTGTCGCCAAATTGAAGACTGAAATTGCATTTTCTTCACAACACTTGTTGGCATTCAAGCGATGAAATCCACACATTGCAAATCATTGAGAAGATTTCTACTAATCTTGAGGTGTTGACAACATGGAATAGATACTAATATTATATGATTATTAGTGCATTTTTAGGTATAATTTATACCGTTCTTATGCATATTATTATACTTTAGGTGTATACCTATCATTCTATGCATATTTTATCAAAAATCTCAGTGTGCATTAATTTAAGAGTTAATCATGCATAAATCAAAGTTGAAATTTTAAAAGACTATGCTAATTCTATATGAGATTTTATTTGAGTTATAAATGTAGAATAATAAGCGAAACATATTTTCAATACATTGTAAGATTATTTGGTTTTATTTTCCTAAGTAACTTGCACGTATTATGAAGCTAAACATTTATTCTGTTGTTATGTCTTAAATTAAAATGTATAGAATGATAGATTCTTGAATTTGTGATAAAAATATTGAATCAAAAAGGAGTTGTATTTTAAAATATATTAATTATCTAAGTTTAAGGATTTTTCTAGAATTTTCCTAAATTTATTTCAAATTATTTTGAATTTATTTGAATTAAAAAGATAAAGAAATCTTTTTATAGGTGCAAGCTGATGTGGTAGTTGGGGTGGCATGTGTGCTTGTGTGTCACCACACGGTAGTGTGTGGGGATACCACATGGCATTGACGTGGCACACACGTGGCACACATTAAAAATGATATTAGCAATTAAGCACCCTAAATAGCTGTATTTGAGTAAACAGATCGCAACTCTATTTATAGCCCAAATTTTCTTAAATATTTTCAATGTGGGAAAATGATAAGGGGTGTTTTATTTTTTAGGTGATGTGTCACATCTAGAGATGTTGGATCGGAGCACATAGATGGATTTAATCTTAAGCCTTGATTTTTTATTAACTGAAGGGGTAACATTGTGCATTGTGATTCGACGATGATTAGTTTATATAAATGTTGATCAATCTTGGCCTTTCATTGAGAGAGTTATAATAGTTAGGATTAAATGCACCCGATGGACTCCTGTTGACACGTGGCATCATCTAGAGCATCCGATGACTATAAAGAAGTAGTAGTTATATGATGTTCAAGCTTCACACTATGACAGCCATGGCCGTAATGACAACAATTCATCTCATGCAATTTAATCTTAGGCATTGATCAAAGATGAGAAGACAATCTGATGGCCACTCCCAAAATGATATATATATATATACTCTCTTTCTTTGATGGAAAATGTATTCTTGGATGTTTTGATTAATCACACCTTTTCGACATATCAATAATTGAATCTCTTGCTTTAATTGTGCTCTCAACTCATTTCCACATCTGAGGAATACTTTATGTCATGATTTTGTTGAGAGAACGGGGAGAAATCACCTCTCGAACTCTGAATTTTCATTTTCGAAAGCATGGAACAAAAAGCTTCGATCTAACAATTAATCAAATCATTTCAAGTGTGATTACATGTTAGATTTTATATTTTCCTCTTAATCTCTCATTATTTAGCATTAAATTTTAAATTTGAATTGATGATTAGGTTAATTTATGTACATTTTGTCATTTTCTCTCTTTTCACAAACAATTTTCTTCCTCTCACTTTTCTCTTTGATTTCTCTGTGGATACATGTCCAAATTAAGTGATTTTAAATTCCATGTATATATCTTTAAATCTTCATTTAAAAGTATTATTTTTCTTAATTTCTCTTGTCAATTTGTCAACTAGTTTGATAAAATTTGAAAATATCTCAAGAACAAGCACTAATTCTTTGTGGATTCAACCCTTACTCAGCTATATACTAATTAATTCCAAATTAATCCTCTAATTAAGTGAGTTTGGATTTTATTTTGACTCCTGGACATAGTTTTTGAAGATCGCATGATCACACTTTTTAGGTATTACAAAGATGATCCTACGTTGCTAGATCAATGGCTGCAATTGATAGTTCTTCTACAACTACTATCATCATTTAAGTGATGAATTCTCTATACCTTCCTTGGTCAATGAATGATAATTTTGAATAATCTTACAAAAGATATGAAAGAAATACACAACTTTGGCAATTAAAAGAAACATTTTGCATTATTAATTAGGTGAAAGAAACAACTTTGGCCAATAATAGGCCCACAAAGTTGAACCATAAGAGGAAAGGAAGAGAGGAACCTTTTATAGGATTGTGGGCTTGAAATAGCTTTAATTGAGCTGTTTCAACTATTGTGTTGGATAATTAAAGGATGGTGCACTCAGATTGTGCCATGTGTCCCTTTAAAATTAAGAGAAACCCTTGAAAACCATTATTTGCAATTTTGACCACCTGATCTTGCCATTTGATGGTTCTAGATGACTTAGATTTTGCCACCTGGTCCTCTAATTAAGCATTGATGAAGATAAAAGGTGGGGTGCCTTTTGAGCCATTAGATCACATGTCCAATGGGCATAGTAAAAAACCTTGTGCCACATGTTAGTTTATAAAATGAACAACCAATGTGAATAATACCAATCAAATCTTGATCCAAGCATCAAGACCTTGCTGTGTGCATCTCTTTGTAGGGTTAGATCATGACTGGTTTGGTGGGACCTAACAATTGATGGCTCTAATTCAATCTTCATCATCATCTTCCCAATGCATGCCATGTGCCCCCTCACACAATAAGTGGATATCAACGTCTACGATTTGAAGTGCTTGGTCTGATGCCTGTCATCGCACCATGCCACCTACAAAGAAATAAAAGAACATATTCAACTTAGGAAAAATTCACAAATATAAAGATTATAAAAGGTAAGGTGAGTTGGAGCTTTTGGATTGGCTGACTAGGGAACCTTAAGATCTACTAATGGCCCTCTTAGTGGTGCCACCTAAGAACATGATGCTAAATAAGAACCTCATCAATATTGCTTGGGAGACTCCTTGCTTAGCTAAATCTCTAGCTTTGCACCAAATTGTGCACATTCCTTGTCATCTTGTGCTTGCCACACCATTTTTTCTCTTTCCCTTTATATTAAGTCCTAAAAAATCCCAAATAAAATTGAGAAAAATCTTTAACCCTTAGATTAATAATTTTTCCACAAAAGTTTCTTCTGTTGATCAAGAATTTAATATTTTAAACGTTCACACCATTTAATTAAAAAAATTATGAAAAAAATGAAATTAGTTCAAAAAATATCACTAGATTGCAAAAATCAAACTAGGTCAATCGAGACATTACATCTAGATCAAAATCTCTTCATTCTCTTCTTATTCTTCAAACTTAAATCTTTTGACATCTCAACTTTCAAATTATCATTAAAATAGGATAATAAAAAAGATATTTGATGTTAACCAAAGATTATATTCATTATTTTCATAAAATTAGCCTTAAAATTGTATTTTGAGAATTTGAGCTAAATGGCATGGGATATATTAAAATCCATAAAAAATTTATGGCACACATAAAAGTGACATGTATTATGAATTAAAATCACTTATGTCTCATACAAAGTGCATGTTATTAGTAAACTCACTATATGTTAGAGGAAGTATTTCCCCAATCCTCTTCCAACACAAGGTTACTTGACTCAAAACAAGAACCTTCACAAGCAGATGCTCAACCAAGTTGTGGGATATTGATTTTCAGTTTTGGAGGATGTCAACATACATTGGTTTTTGGAAGGGAAGTTGATCAGCCCAACAATAAAAATGGTCTACTATTTTTACATTGTTGGTGTTCTTAATGAGTTTTCATACGAACCTCATAGGTGCATTTCTAGGGGATCTTATGACTAATTGAACACATTAAGTGAGCTCTTGGAAAAGAGCTGATGTACAGAAGACAAGGCCATTTTTGAGTTGAACCTTATTCTGACTCTAGATATGTTGGAGATCAAGGAGATTGGAAATTGATCACAAGCTACTACACATGTTTGTGGAATTATGGCCACCTAGCATTATTGGAAACAAAAGGTAGTTTCCTGTTCCAATTGAGAAATCAAGTATCATGTTGTGGTTAAGACAAATTTTTAGATGGTGTGGATTTGATTTGGAAGTCTTGGGTGTCACACCCCAACCAAAGGGGAATTCTATCTTCCATGATCGCATGAAGTGCATTGAAATCAATCAAAACTTCATTCATGACAACTAGTGGGAGTCATCACCACATTTCCTATCTTCATCCAACCAATGGGGCAACATCTTCACCAAGAGCCTCATTAATATATCATATAACTCATAGGGCACAAATTTGGGTGCATTTGATCCAAAACTCCAGCTTAGAGTATGACCCGATGGTGTTAGCATGTTATCGTGTCTTAGTCCTACAGTTAGACAAATCCCTTATTTGAAACCATGCGCTCTCAATGTTTTATCCATTGATTAGGGCTTACTCTTTCATGACACACAATCATTTAGAGATGAAATTGGACATTGAACAAAAGGTCTGAATAACTCTATGCCAATGCTGAAGGAGTCTATTAGTCATTAATCCTAGCTGTTATAACTCATCAAATCATTGGCCAAGATTACTTATTGATAGATTAGTCAATTATTAGGTTTGAAATACATCATGTCATATCAAAATTCTATAATACTATTTTTTTATATTTTCACCTTAATCACAAAAATAACCAAATGTATGCGAGAAAGCGGTCAAACCACAAAGAGGAAGGTTAGTAGATCTAAATGAAAACACTGGATTATGGGTAAGAAAATGGATGAAAAACACTTGATGAACAGAAGCCATGCAAGTGATGATCTAATACACTTACATCTTGTTTCAAAGATAAACTTTTTAGATTAGAGATGAAGTACTTTTTTAGGAGTTTTTTTTTTTGATAAAAGAAGGCTCAAGATCAAGAGAAATAAAATCATACTCTATTCCTAATCTATGCATGATCAAGATCTTTCTCTAGTAATGCCCTTGATTTGATGACTTGTTTGAGATCCCTACATTTTGCTTGAACTTTTCGTCTTGCTTACAAGTCACTAGAGATGATGACTAGATCACTAACAATAATCCATCGCAGCCTCTTTCCTTTAACAAGTCAATGCTACATGTATAGAATCGAATATAAGAAACCCTAATTTTTAATTAGGCTCATTGGATATCAAGCTATGAATCTAGAGCAATCTATACCATTGATTTTTTCTCTCTTTTTTAAATAATTATTTCTCTCTCCTCACACCAACATCAGATTTGCCTTAAATTTTGTGCGAGCATCACGTCTCAACATTTTCTATGGACTCCCACATCTCGCATAGGGCGATTGAGATAAGTCTTTGATTCCATACGGAATTCAAAAGAGGTAAGCCCCAATAGATTGTGGTGTGAACAATTTTGATGCAGCCATAGATTTTCTAAATCAGAAGTTAGTGTCCAAGAGAAGGATGTGTGGCCACCAATAGTTGGTCGTCACGTGGGATCATCAATCTCTTTTCGTTTCTTTTTCCCTTTTTAAATAATTGTGGGCAATCAATCACTAGCTGCCATGTCACCTGGACTAAATAAAATAAAGACATTAAAGCCAACAAATATGATCTCACCACATGACACTATTGCATAAATATGCCTTAACGTTAACTTTACAAATCTTGTTTAAATAAATAAATTATTGGTGAGTTTTTGAAAATTAATATATAGATGATTTTGACTTTAGAAAATTCTCAAAAAATAATAGAAAACCTAAAAAATCAATGTATTCTTCTAAAATTAAATTAAATGATTTTAAACCATGATAGCATACATTTACAAGTGTTTTCATGTAAATAAATGCATTTTAAATTAGAAACTAGTAGAAAACTCACTTTACCACTGCAGAAATTATTTTTTGATGATTTCAATGTTGAAGAATTCCTCAAAAATACTATAAAATCTTGAAAAATCAAAATATCATTATAACTGGGAAAATAATTATTTATGATCATTTTCATGTAAAGAAGTGCATGAATTTCACAATATTAATGCATCAATATGGTGTTGTCAAAGTCCAATGAAATTGGGATATGTAACCCTCTCACGTAAGTAAAAGTAAAAAATGTAAAATTTGATCTATGGATTGAGAACTCCACAATACTTCCATTCACATACGTAAAACACAAAATTAATTAAAGTATTCAAGCTTATTAAATGGCTGGTATGGATGGCGCATTTGTTGACCACAACATTGCACCATCATCATGTCAACACTATCAAATCCATAAATTGTTGAGGTCACTCAAAATTTCAAAAGTTTTTTAAAAATTAATGATATTTCATAAGTGGATTAATGAGATAAGCTCAAGGCCTAAGTGGAGCATATTTTGATGTACTAGCTTGTTGCGGAGGCGAGATCATGCAGAGGATTGCTATCAAATCCATGAACAATGTATAAATTTTTTATTTTTTGTGTAGTGGCATTATCATCATTTCATTGCAAGATCTCATATGTGTTTGTTCACTCATCGTTCTCTCACTATCTCCATTCATACTTCTTACCTAAGTATTTCATCATCCTAAGTTTCATCTTCCCATCTTATTTTACATCAATTTTGTTTAAAATCATCAATCCCCATCACCATACACATGCTAAAATCTACATGCATATCCAAATCCACACTCTCGTTTTCTACTAAATGCATCTGATCTAATTACATATGCTCCCTAAGGATTTGACTTGTACTTGAGCACTCTGTTAATTGAGGAAAGCATAAATATTATTGCATGAAATCAATACAAAAAAATGACATAGAGCATACCAAATAAAGTTCATCGAGTAGGCAAAGAGAAAAAATTCTAGAATAATTCTATGATTGCGAGGTCCAACCCAAGACTACATCCACTAAACCTAACCAATGCCGTATTTGCTAGCACAAGGTTGCTCTTCCCATAAATATCTTGATGCACATGGGAGTCTTATTCTATAATCTTTATTTGCTTTTTATGATTTAATTTATTATGTGTAATGTATAGTGCATATCATTAAATATAAAATGCATAGAGGATCTTGAAGATGATTCAACTAAACTTGGTAAAAGATTAAACTTTTCAAATTTTTGTAGAAAAAATTTCTTAAGCAAGGGCAAAAGAAACATCTTAGAAGTTGAAGTTTCTCTGAATCTCAAAGAAATATTTAAATGATAATAGATGTAAGATTCAATAGACCATCATCTAAAAAAGATCCTAGAGAAAAAGAGAAAATACGAACCATCAACAATCACAACTAATGCGGAATAGCCTTGTCTCAATATCTCATCCATAAGCAAAAACTGGACCAAAAGACTCAAAAATTGGAATGAGAACATGTAGAGAGGAGGCCTTCACTTATTATTAAAGAAATCTGTCATAGACAAAGACACTCAGTTCGTCGGAGTATTCCTCTCTGACCAAAGAAAAAGAAAAACTTCCCTTTTGGGAGTTTTCACCTTTCTCCGAGGGCATGCCCTCTTCAATGCCGATGACGCCCTTTCTCCTCAATCGGCAAGCAGAAACACGCCAATTTTATTATGCAATAACAATCGACGCTTATGAAGTTCAGGAACTGACTATAAAAATACTTGTTATCAAAGGGTTCTGATGCCGTGCAGAGTCCCCAATCATATTTCTCTTCAAGAATCCAATCAGGAAAACATGAGTCTATTTTATACACTGCTTGGAAGGTTTTGATCGCGATAGGAAAGTGAGAAATGCTCCAGATTTTTTTTCTTCCTGTATGTTACGTCAAAATGATGGCTTCTCCATCGTCACTCCCTTTGAAATACATTGCCCCTGCACTAGCAACAACATTAAATTCTGCGGAAGGTCTAAGACCATTCCTTCCCTGTAGTGAAAATCAGTAAGATAAGGAAGATTTACTTGTTTCTAATCAGGATCCTGAAAAGAGAGTCAAAGGTTATGGCCGATGAATCTTAGAAGGGAGGCTCTTTCCAGCTGGATACAAAAAGATTTTGGCCCTTGATAGTTTCCATCTTCTCGATTAATGATGATCAAATAAAAAGTTCATGAAGAAACCGAAAAATCACAAAGTTTTCCTGAGAGACGATGCCAAAATGACTCAAAGAGAGAAGCTCTAACAGAGAAATGAATTCAAAAGTGGTATTTTAAGCCGCGCAGCCAGTGAACTGTTTTAACTCATCCACGAAAAGGGAAGAACGATAAAATTTTGAAGTTGACACAATGACGCTGACTTCCATACCACAAGCATGTTTTAACGACTTTTCAACTAAAAGACATAATCTTCCATATGCGCGTCAAGGGATGCGAATGTGAGTAGGTTGTTCTTCCTAGAATGTACTCAAGTGATGGTGATGGTGGCGAGTTAATGCAAGTTAGCTCACCATTCATACACTTGAGATGAATCTTGAACATTTGAATGCCGATGGACAATTGTAAACGATACGCATAATGATTATCATTGGAAGAGAAGATGAAAGATCGTTATCAGCTTGAGCGATAATTTCATTAACGTAAGTTTTTCTAAATAGTGAAGTAAAATACCAGGCATCGGTTCTAACCACTTATCTTAAGCGGTAGTACCGGACTCCATCTATCTACCTTGAAATACATTGGCATAAGAATAACTCATATGGTTCAAACTTAAGACCTTCGTAAGCGTGCTTGAGTTCCTGGGAAATCATTAGGTCAAAAAGGTTTAGCATTTGCATTTGCAAAGACTTCAAAAATTTTTGGTTAATTGATCCTCCATGCTCTGCTCCCTTCTACCTTAATTGATCTGACAGATTCCCAACCTCCAAGAAATCTATGAAGGAAGTGCTTGCCTCATGGGGTTTCCGTCCATCCTCTATTCCCCCTTCTCCTACCCTTCTCAGGCCCTCTGCACCGGCATTAACCTGAAGAAAGTCATAGAACTTGGCTTGATGGCCTGCACCTGCAATCGGATCACGTTAAGAAGATGAGAAATCGGAAAGTTGAATTGGTTACGAATTTAGAATGGGTTTGTTCTTCCTAAATTGCGTCAGTATCCGCTTAATATTCAAATACATTACGACTCTAGTCAGTAAGTTCCTGTTGGTTTTCGACGACAGTGTTTACGGAACAATAACCTACGTGGGGAAGACCTCGAGGAACGTCGGTGGGACTCTGCTTGAACGTCGGAGAGAATGTGGAGATTGCCATAATTTCCTTGTTTCCCCTCCCTAGAAGTTATACTCTGCGGTTTATCTGTTTTCATCGGTGGTTTCTGAAGTTTTGATGGGCCTCGGCTCGACTCCCCGGCGATCATTCTCGACTCTTCTCGACATCTTCGCGCCATGATCACGTGCCAGTGGTTCTTGATGGCGTTGTCTGTTCTGCCGGGGAAGAGACGCGCTATCGCAGCCCACCGGTTTCCGTGTATTCGATGTGATGCGAGGAGACGCTCTTCGTCTTCGGCAGTGAAGGGGCTTCTATTGATCCTTGGATCCAACTGGTTGAACCACCTCAATCGGCAGCTTTTCCCTGAAAGTTTGAGACTTCATTCCATTGAAGAGAAGGAACCACGATTAGGGTTTCTTTCTAAATTCAGAATTAAGGGCCAACCTGTTCTTCCTGGAAGCTTCTCCGCTATCACGTTCCAGTTGTGAGGACCGGATTGCTCTACCAGCTCTTTTAGCTTCTCGTCCTCTGAAGGCCTCCAGTGGCCTCTCTTACACATCGGTATCCTGAGCCTGCGATTTCGGCCCTCTTCCTTTTCCGGGGAGAGAAAGAGAGAGGCAGGGATGAGAATAGAGGGAAGATCATGAGAGCAGAACCATGCCTCGTAAGATCAGATCCAGAAACCCCTTCACCGTCGTCAGCTCGAAGTAATATAAAGACGAGGAGAGGGAAGAGAGGAGGCCGTGGCGGCGGAAGATGATATTAAACTACTACAAGACGCAATCTCTCTATCCCTTGTATTGCTTCGTTATAGAGAGAGATTGAAAGACAGCGAAAGATAAATCGCGTGCTTGTCGACGGCAAATTAAGCATGATTGACTGTTAGAATGATAGATAGGGGGATAGAGAGAGAGAGAGAGAGAGAGAGAGAGAGAGGGAGAGAGAGAGAGAGAGATGGGTATATGAATTAAGTAGGGAGACTTAGAAGGACGGACAGAATAGGTAGAGAAAGATGGAGAAATATAGAGAAAGAGGTAGACAGATACATGAGAGACAGAGAAAGACCAAGGTAGATGGACAGATAGATTGAGAGAGAGAAATGAATGGATAGTTGAATAAAAAGATAGATAGATTGATAAAGAGAGAGAGAGACAGAGAATTAGAGAGAGAAAGTCTTGGGTCGTAGGTCGTGGGGAGGGTGGCTAAGTGGGGTGAAATCAGTTCACGTCTCCACATCCGCCCGCGTTTCTAACCTACAACGTCTACTTATAACCAACCTCTCCCCATCATGTGTGAGTCTATGTGGTAGGAAGAGCAAGGGAACTCCGGATTGTTTGGTTGCGTTGGTGAGACCCGCGAAGTGAATCGCACGGTCTCCATCTTCTCTCCCATAAAAATAAATCAAGATCTGGGTTTCCGATTACTCGGTCGCCAATCAGTCCATCTCCTTTCTGCGCATAAAAAATCAGACCTAACGCGACCAAGAGTGCGTTAAAAATGTCGTTATCTGCACGCCCGTGCTCGTACAATCGTCTTCCAGTATTTAGTAACCTGTCGTACTCCACCTGTATAATGGCGGCGCAGATTTTGGGGTAATCTTGTCGATCTCCAGCCTTGGCGACTGGATCTGCATTACAAACGAGCTTTTGCCGTTTCTCTGATGACTTTGATGTGATTTGACTGTTTAGCGCCCTCGCCGTTCCGGCGAGGCAGGTGCAAGAGAGATGAATATTTTAAAGTCACTTTGTCCCGGATTACAAGGTTTTTCTCTGTTATCTGTTCACCAGCAGCGGACAGAAACTTCCGCATCTTAGAAAGGACTGATGTTCTTGTTTGTCTGTCGCTGATGATCTGCGCGGATCTAATTTCACTACATTCTCTCCGAGGGCTGAGTCCATATCAATGTCAGCCTTCTACGCAACTTCTCCGATTTTACTAGGAATATATTTGAAGCTTGATTAACGGGAACGACGAGCCTCTCTTCGTTTGCCATTCACGCCATGGTTCGATCGCCGGATTAGGGTTCTAAACGTAGTTATATGTTTGTAAAAGGAAACGTCAGGTAAGTGGAAGAGCCTCACTCCTATTGGTAGGAAGGAAAATTATAGCCGGTCGCTTACGTCAGATAAGTCGATGAGCTTCACTCCTATTGGTAGGAAGAAAAATTATAGCCGGTCGCTTACGTCAGGTAAGTCGAAGAGCGGGCTGCTCTTCACGTTCATTCCTTCGGTTCACCTACCACACCTAACATGATTTTGGCCATTTGCTCAAGCTAGTCGAGTTCCTTCATCCGATCTAACTGTATTATCCTGGTAACCAAGGTGATATAGTAAGGGCTTAATCTACACGTCGCATGTAGAGTCATGCAAGAAGAAAAAATGTCCTCATGGCAGGCCTTAATGGCTGTAATTACAAGAGGCTAATCACGCCAAAATAATGTTTTATGCTAATTTCCAATTAATTAGCTCTTAACCACACCGAAGATTTTACCTTTATCCTGTCAATCATTGTGGAACTTGATTATCCCCATGAAATCAGGCCATCAGTGAAAAAAGAGTAAGCCATGTTATTCATGACAACATACATGACCAAAGTAAATTAGTCCAGTAAAAAATCCGCCTATGTGCATGCTTGTTTATGTATATATGTATATATGTATGTATGCATGTCTGTATGTATGTATATTTGTGCATGTAAGTAGGTATGTAAATATGCTTTTGTATGCATGTATGTATGTATGCACGCATGTAGGTACATAAGAAGCATGTATGTATGTATGTACGTATGTATGCATGCATGTATTTATGTATGTATCTATTTATCTATGTATGTAGGCATGCATGCATGTATATATGCATGTGCACATGTTTATGTACATATACAGAAGTGTAAATAGATGATGATAACTGCAACATATTCTTCCAATTATATGATTATCAAGACATTTAAAGGCACCATTCCGATATTTAGATATGTTATCATATTATGAGTATGTTTTCATGAATATTATGTCATTTATCTTAAAATCTCAAAATGCCAATTCACAAGTTTCTCTTTTTAAATATTAAAATTCTTTCAATCTTAGCTTCATTTTCTCATATCTTTAATTTCTAAGATTTACATTAATATAATTGTGAATAAAAAATAAAATATTAAGAGAAATCATTTTAAAGTAACTTTAAAGCGTTCTAATTTTATTTTGTAAGAGAATTTATTGAATTTTAGAAGTAATTATTTTATGGACTCTGCTACGGGGGCAACCGGTTGCCCCGAAGGAGTCTGGGGCAACCGGTATATAACCCAGATTCCATCCAAACGCCAAAAAAAAAGAAAAAAGAAATCGAGGCCTTGGCCTCCCCCTCCCGGCTCCCGCATCCGCCCCCACCTCCGGGGAAGTAGAAGAAGTGGCCTCCGCCACCTCCTCCGCCTTTGCCTCCGCCACCTCCCCATATGTCTCCTCAATACCCGTGATCGCATGGGGAATCTGGCTGACCAGCAAACACGACAGCGAGTGCCTCCGCCTCCTCAAGTGGCCAGTTCTCATACTCGGAATCCTCTTCTTCCTCGTCTCTCTTGCCGGTTTCGCAGGCGCCTACTGGAACTTTTGAGAGCCTCCTCGCACCGTACCTCTTTTTCCACGGCTGCTCTCATCGTCCTCCTCGTTGCCTTACTCGTCCTTGGCTTTCTTCGTCACTCGCCCTGATGGCTCATACGCCGTCCATGGCGCCGGCCTCAAAGAGTATCGGCTTTCCGACTCTCCCCTTGGCTGAGGGATCACGTCACTTCCACTACAAACCGGCCTTACATCCGCACCGCCTTAGCTCCTCCGCTAGCCTCGCTCTAAGCTCGCGCAGAGTTCATCTCCCTGCACGCTTCTTCAAAGCCCATCTCTCCCCCTACAGTAGAAGCGTAAAACTCTCTCAAAAGCTCATCGTAGTGGCCTCTACTTTTTTTCCCTTTTTTTCTTGATATACTCCAAGGAAAAGGAGTGAATCGCGATAGTGCGGTGCAGTCAGGATGCTGTAAGCCGCCCGTGGAGTGCGGGTACGAATACGTGAATCTGACGGTGTGGATCAACGAAGCGAGGAATTGGATGGACGGGGACTGCGGAGCGTGGAGCAGCGATCAGGCGGATCCGTGTTACGGGTGCGAGTCGTGCAGGACGGGGCCTCCAGGGGAATTGAGGGAAGAGTGGAGGAAAAGCAGCGTAGTGCTGGTCAGGGTTGCGCGATCATGATCGATCGAGATCGATCATCAAATGAGCGACGCCTCGATCGATCAAAGGGGTCCGTGGGCCGATCGATCGTCGCCTGATCGTCGATCGATCGAGGTCGACAATCAGTAA